>JANVCC010000270.1:3705012-3747820 GCA_025345505.1 Todiramphus chloris collaris
TTTCCTTTTCCTTTTTTCCTTTTCCTTTTTTCCTTTTCCTTTTTTCCTTTTCCTTTTTTCCTTTTCCTTTTTTCCTTTTCCTTTTCCTTTCCCTTTCCCCAGCTCTGGAAGCAGATGGTACCATGTGGACCTGAGTGGACAGACCTGGCCCCACGTGCTGGTTTCTCTAGACAGCAGCTGCCCCAAGGAGGAACTTGCTGCAGTTACACATTCGTGGAACACGTTCTACCAGGAGTATGTAGATGTGCCTCTAGGGACAGAGCCTGGGGGGACAGATGAGCTGCACAGGCTTTGCCTCCAGTCTGTGCTTTACATTGAGAATGTTTTTTCTGCCTTATAAGGGGTGGTCATATTTAAAGAGAGCAAAACTGAGTCTCTCCCACAGTCTGGTCTTGTTGGCCACTTGGGGTGGGGTTTTTTTTTGTTTGTTTTTTTTCCCCCCAGGTGTTTCTCTTCTATTCTTCTATGACCTTCTAAAGCTGCAGATCATTTATGACATAGCCAGTGATGGCTAAACTGAGAGGCCCATTATAGCAGGCATTTTATTAGCAATAAATAAACTGTGGTTAGGAAATATGTTGTAATTGGATGGTATTCCATGGAAATATCAGCTTCAATATTTGCCAGAAATGCAAACTGGACTTAAACTGAAAGAGCTGAGGTGACTTTTCTTGGCCTGCTTTGGTTTTTTGACACCTATGATTTGGGACTTATGTCAAAGTTCAGCTCCAAGTTTGTGTCAGTCTAGCACTGAGACTTAGGATGATGAAGCAGATGGATGAGTAGATGTAGAAATGTGAAGGAAAACTTCAAAGAGAAACTTCCACACACTGTGCAGTGTGTGGGGGGTTTCTCCTTTCCTCCAGGGCTTTCTTTATCAACGAGGTACCTGTATTACTGATGAATGATCTTTATATCAGGAAGTGTATGGCACAGACAACAACAATATGAAGGTCTGCTGGTTGACCAAGATGCCTCTGCTGTGACTATTGATAGCTGTGTGTCTGTGATCTCTAGTTTACAGCTATTTCATCTTCAGTTAACTTTTTTCCTCCAATCAGGAGGAGTAGCCTTTATTTTAATGTCCCCTCACAAATAGTTGTTCATTCAAACTGACGTTTGTGTCTTGAGGACAAACACTGGCAGAGATGGAGTAAAGACTGAAGGGAGAGGGGAAGCTAAAAGAAAAATATAGAAGCCTGAAGTAGTTTTTTTCCTCTTTGCAGCTTATTTTCATCCTAAAAATCAAAGCTGCATAAAAGTACCATTTAAGGTGCACTCCTGCAGCCACCCTGCTCCAGAATAAGATGCAAGTTTCAGTGAAGCGAGCACCTGGACAGAATACTCAAATATTTGTGTTTTGTTTTCGCTTTTAACAACATAAAAACAGCTGCTTAACTTAAACGCTTTGCTGTCTTTTAATATAAACACTTCCTCACGTCTTTTTCTCTTCCATCCTCAACCTTCTGATGTTTCCGTACATACTTTTCAAGTTGTTCTTCTCCTCTTGGGTTTATTTGTGTTGTACACAATCCATAAAGTCATCTCTGGAACTTTTAAGTACTTTTGTGAGGACAGCAGGGGGAAGGCAGTTGCACATCATATTATTTTTGGCTGGATCCTGCAGGAACAATGGCCATTGTTTGGCAGCTAGAGGAGGAAGCTGCTTTAGAAATGTAATGCTTCAGAGCCTGGGGGTTGTTCCTCAAAAGGTTGTGAGCCATTTAAAAGTATGCGTGAGTCAAGGTCAAAACTATTTGGCAAAATATGATTTAAAAAGGGGGGAATAGGAAAAAAAGAAAAGGGCAAAATGTCCCCAAAACTGAGACTACGGATAAAAACATCGTGCTTTCTTAACTTCTGTTTCCTTCCTTTTGCACATGCTTGTTAGATGTCTTGACCAAAATGACCAACTTTCTATATTTATTCCTTGTGATTTTGACTTACTAGGAAGGTGTTGGTTGGTTGGGAGATGAGACAGCGGGACAGAGCCTGGGGTGTATTTTGGGCTGGTTTGGTGGCCTTCCAGCACTTCAAGGGGGCTCATAAGAAAGATGGGGATGGACCTTTTAGCAGGGACTGCTGTGACAGGACAAGGGGGGATGGTTTGAACTAAAAGAGGGAGGTTCAGACTGGAGAGAAGGGAGAGATTGTTGGTGCTGAGGGTGGGGAGAGCCTGTGCCAGGCTGCCCAGAGAGGTGGTGGCTGCCCCATCCCTGGCACCATTGCAGGGGAGGTTGCCCGGGGCTCTGAGCACCCTGCTCTAGCTGCAGATGGCCCTGCTCCCTGCAGGGGGTTGAATGGGATGCCCTTTGGGTCCCTTCCCACCCAAACCAGTCCGGGATTCCATGTGTGAGTGAAATAACGCCTGGTCCAAAAGGAGGAGCAAGCGCTAGCGCACTTGTGGCAAACTCAGGCAACGCAGTCTTGCACCGCAATATTAATTAACACCATTTCACGCCGTTTCTCGTGTCGGAGCCACCCCCGGGTGCTGTTGAAAGAACCCAAATCTCCCCCAGCTGCCGCTTTTCCACAGCTCCGCAGAAAGTGGGGGGGGGGGGGGCACCTTTCGGGCCTCTCCCGGCTCCTCTGGCGGGGGAAGCGGCTGCGGGAGTTTGCCCGGGAGTTTGCCCGGCAGTTTGCCCGGAGTTTGCCCGGAGTTTGCCCGGCAGTTCCCGCTCCCGTTGCGCGCCGCTCCGCGCAGCTCCGCGGGGGCCGCCAGGGGGCGCTGCGGGGCCTCGGGAGCGCCGGGGCCTCCCCAACATCGCCCCCCCCCCCCCCCATCCTCCGGGCCCTCCGCTGGAAATTAAACTAATGGCAGTAATTAGAACGGCAGGGCGGTCGAGGGAGCCGAGGGGCCGAGTTTTGAGGCGTTTGTTCCGGGATGTGAGGGCCCGGCGGCAGCAGCGACCCCGCTACCAAGCGCGGTTCTTGGCTTTCAAAGGTGCTCTGCCGGAATTTATCCAATCCCAGAATGGTTTGGGTGGGAAGGGACCCAAAGGGCATCTCATCCGACCCCACTGCAGGGAGCAGGGCCATCTGCAGCTAGAGCAGGGTGCTCAGAGCCCCGGGCAACCTCCCCTGCAATGGTGCCAGGGATGGGGCAGCCACCACCTCTCTGGGCAGCCTGGCACAGGCTCTCCCCACCCTCAGCACCAACAATCTCTCCTTCTCTCCAGTCTGAACCTCCCTCTCTTGGTTTAAACCATCACCCCTTGTCTTGTCCCAACAGGCCCTGCTCAAAAAGATGCCCTTCTCTCCATCAGCATCTAGAAAAGCCTGGGAGAAACAAATGCTTAAGCATGGAGCTCCTCTTCTACACACATATCCCCCCTGCCCACCCTGGCACTAATGGTCGCGTTGGCGAAACCCCGCTGCCCTGCAGACGGTAACCACCCATCAGGTCCCTGCAAGGGCAGGAGCTCCAGCGGCGAGACGGGGACATGCGCTGCCCGAACGGTCGCCACCGAACTGGTCGGGCAGGGTCCTGGGGACAGTCACTCCTCTCTGCGGCACTCAGCTTCTAAACCTGGGGGCTTCAACTCTTCAGAGGTGGACCCTTTTCCCGAGCAGTGTGTCAGAGCCAGGGGATGCTGCTGCTGGAGCTTTTGGTCCTGATGCGCAAGGAAAGCAGCAGAAGGAAAGCCTGGTGTTCCCACACACGGGCAGAAGCAGCTGTACGCTGTAGCAGGCCAACGTTCAAGTGACAAGCATGCCTGTCAGCTGCCAGCTGGTGATGCCATCATCACTAGGTGGTTCCATATCATGAACCTAAAGAAACGTCTCCAAACAAAAAGCAGGTATGTGTTGGTATACGTAGGTTTCCTTAGCTGCTTCTTGAGGAACGCAGTCCTTGCCAACAGCGAAACCAGTTCGTTCTGTCTGCTCAGAGGAGGTAGTTCTGTTTGTCTTGGGTGTAGAAAAGTGTTATTTTCTCATATATGTGTTTTTCTCTGGGTAGCGATGGAAATTGCTTTCTCAGGGTGAAAAGAACTTGAAGGTTTGCTTAAATGTTTTGAGAGCTTTTGACAGAAGGTGACATTTGAGACACCAATTATTATTATTCAGCTTTATAGCTCAGAACTGTTATTGGGACACAGTCTAGAGGTTTCACTTAAGCCCGTGTTTCTAAATGCCAATGTCTGGGAGTTAAACTGGAGTTTATTGATGTCAAATACCTTCAAGTTTGCTTTTCAGAAATGTTGAACCTCTTGCAGTGTAGGGCCTCTGGAGACTTAGAAAAGGCAAGAAATTCACTTTGGAGATTTTGGCTGCTTCTTATGAGGTCTGGCCTATTGTAATTGTAGTTGTTTTTTACCTGATGTTTTTTTCCAAGCAGTTAATTCCATCACAAACAGTTCTTACCTCTAAGCAGCAGCTTTAGTTCAAGAGCAGAACTTGATATTGGGGTTATTCATGTGAATCCACACAGCCAACCACCTCTTCCTCTGAGTTAACCAGATAATCAGTAAGTTTAAATACTGACAAAAAGTATTATGAACCCATATATGAATGCAACGAATTTTTTTTTCCAGTATTTACTGAACAACTTGCATGGGAAATGGGTCTTAGTTTGGCTCTCATGGTTGATTCTAAGCCTCCTCTTACCAATACTCCTGAGACTCTCTGGTTAATTTTGTGGCACAAAATATTTAATTATGTGCACTGCCAAGTGAATGCAAGGTCTCAAATTGAATTTCAGCCTTCCTGGGCAACTATTTTAGACACTTTGGTAGAATGTAAATGCATATTTTCTGCATGCCAGATCCTGGCCCCATATCCATCAAAGTAAATCTTCAGTAGTTCCACTGAAGGCTTGGAACAATCCTAAGTTATGTTATTGAGGTCAGATTGCGACCCTGAAGCTCTGGCAGAGACCCAAACCCAAAGAACTTTGTGTGGGAAATTGGGGAGGGAATAAATGAGCACTTGCCTATGCTTTTTGTGGGAGCGAACTGTGACAAAGGTGTGAGCTAAGATGAAAGCTCCTGATCGTGGTGGATATTGCTTTCCAGCTGTTTCTGCTGGAAATAGCTCCGTGTGTGCCTATGGGATGGGTCCTCATTTTCTGATGCTGCTCTGTCTCAAATAACAACCAATTTTTTCTTTCACTTCTCCTGACTGTACCCGTCCCCCTCACTCCCTCCAAAGAAAATTCACCTATTGTAAAAAGAAGGGGTAGCTTCTGGTTTGTTGTTGGTGTTTGTTTTGGGTTTTTTTTTTTTCCTTTGGCGAATTTAAAACTTCATTTTCTTTCTCTGCCAGCAAAAGCGACAGGTCTAAATAGTATTAGGTAATCGTGGTTGTCTTACTGCATATTGTATTGTGGGAAAAATTAATGGCTGGGTTGGTTTTTTTTTTTCCCACCCGAGGGTTTAAGCAGCAGTCCCCTTGGTCTGACGGGGAGAGCGTCGCTTTCCTCCCAGTTCAGACCGTGTACTGTCAAGCAGCATGAAAGGATTCCTGTACAGCTGTGCTGGGTGAGTGGGCGGGCATCTCATTCAGCAATAACATCTCATTTATACAGCCATGAAAATCTACAGCTATAAATAAACAGTTCTGCCTGACTGTGTATACTTGCTCAAAATAAAACGAGAGAGAGAGAGAGAGAGAAACAGACTGGAAAGAGGAAATTTGGTGTAAACGTCGTAATGGCCGGATCCTTACTCGGAGCACCTTGGTGTTTGGAATCATGGAGAACATGTGGGTTTGTGAACAGCCACGCACGCTTTCTGCCTTTGTGTGCATCCGAGAAAGGAGCAAATCAAAGCCAAGATCCCAGCAGTTGTGTTTCGGGGGTGAGCATCCCCGATTGCTTTCCTGAAGTGCATGACTGGGACCCAGCATCCCCATGAAGCACCTAGCAGAGAGTGGTGCTCCTTCTGAGTCCCTTTCAGAGAAAGAAAGAAAGAATCCCCCCCATGATCGTCCTCAGTCCCCTGTGGTCCAGCAGCACAGGCTCCGTGCTGGATCCCAAAGGGAATCCCGGCGTGAGCAGGAGCCGAGGGGGAGATCTGGTTGGACGTGGAAAGAACTACCCCCCTGTGCCAGGGCCCAGGCTCTGTTTAGAGTTTCTATTTTAAAACTGTTTGCACTGGATTATCAGTACAAAGGAAAACAATTTTTAAAAGGAGGGAGAAAAATACCAAACAAACCTATCCAAGGAGTCTCCTGAACCTTCTCCTCTTCCCTAATTCCCTTCATGGTTTTTCTTCTCTCTGCCTCTCTGAAATACTTCCTTTGACCTGCATCTTTCAGCTGAATTCTTCAACAGAAAAGAGGGTGTAGGGGAGGTATAAGGGCTTACATTCCCCTTACCCAGTAAACTGGAGCGAGTTACCTGGATAAACTGGGAACTCTTGACTGCGTGCACATATTTCATCCAGTTGACTTAGTTTACAGTCTAGCCCTAGTGTGTTAACTTCCCAGACTAGAATTTTATCAGGTGCTTAACACATGAGAAGAACAATCTTATGTATACACATTATTTTTTTTTATTGCTTGTAGGCAGCTTACAGCGTGTTTTGCTTTCACTAAGCTCCAGCAGCATTGGAAAGATGAAAACAACACCCCGGTGAACTGCGTGCGCAGTAGCTCTAAGCCAGGGGTTTTGGCAACGGAGATGGAGTTTGACGTGTAAGTCCTGCAGCTAGTTTCAAATCCTCATTTAAATGCAGGGCTAATAGGAGAGATCTTTCTTTTTCACACTGACCATTAAGGAACACTTGAGCTGCCATCGGTTTTGCCTGTTTATTGGAGTTTGCAAAGCAGATCTCCAGTGTTTTCAATGTTAACAAGATGTTGAGACTAATAACAGAAATCAACTATATTGAGGAAGATTAGTAAACATGTGAATGGAGTGTAATTATATGGCAGGCAGCGTTATGTTAAACAGTGCTTTAAATTAACATGCTTTCTGTCAAAGCAATCATACAGTCAGTATAATTAGGTTACTTTTGCTGCAAGATTAACTGAAACCAAGGAAAAGGAAGAAAGTGTTGCATTTACATTTCCTGTTAAAATGGAGGGGAGATATTATGCATATTAATATTCCAGAATGTTTCTCATTACGAAGAACTTGGCTTCATGGTGAACTTTCTGAGCAGACATTCCTAATTACAGTCCTTGTTAGCCCAATTTGTTATCTAGCTAGCTTGGAAGTCACAGCGCTGTTAAAATTTACCCCTCCTCTTAATTTTTTCCAGACTTGATGAAGGGCAATCCAAACAAGAGCTGGCTTGTGTTCACAGGGCTTTTACAGACTGGTGCCAAGCTCATGAGGGAGTTCGTTTACCCGTGACGAGTTTTAACCACGGACACATCCTCACGTACGTTGTGCAAGGGATGAGAAATCTGTGTAAGCAGATGAAGGCAATTTTCTTATCGATAGCAGTCGCTGAGTTATCGTGGAAGAGGCAAACATTTCATATTTTCCACCAGTTTTCCATATGTCTGATGACATAATGGCTTCAGCAGAAGCTGCAATGCGTTGGAGAAAGGGTTTATCACAGCTGCATTTATTTTCCTCTACTTCATGGCTTCAGCATTCAGGGAGAGATTGTTTGGCTCGAAGAGGAGGATTCACTTGCCCTTCCTCCTGTAGTCCAGTATTACTATTGAATCTCCTGTTTGGAGGCAGAGGAGAAGAGATTTTTTTGGGGTAAGAAAAAGGCACAACAGGGAAATCCTCTCCCAGATCAAGCAGACTGTTGGTAGGAGGATGTGAACCTGGCCCCAGCCTCCCACCATCCCTGGGGAGCTAAACACATCTGGGAGTGGGAGTAAGCTCGGAGTGCGTGGCTTGGGCCAGCTGCTCATGTTGAATGCTGCAGAAATCAAAGGAACCTGGGACGTCCCCAGCAAATAAGAGATGACTCCACTACTGAGGAATGATTTGAAATCTACTACGGGCCACGTTTATCGAGAATAACGGTGCTTTGCTAGTGAGAAAAAGCTACTGCCGCCAAATAGTCCCGGCGTTGGTGTAAGAATATGTGAAAAACTTAACAATAAAGCTTGTCTGG
This sequence comes from Todiramphus chloris collaris, assembly GCA_025345505.1. Lineage (NCBI taxonomy): Eukaryota > Metazoa > Chordata > Aves > Coraciiformes > Alcedinidae > Todiramphus > Todiramphus chloris. Next base: position 3,713,037 of record JANVCC010000270.1, read on the forward strand.
AAAGGCAGCAGATGATTTATCCCTGCAGCTGAGGTATCTGGAGCATCCTCATGTGGTTGGCCAGGACAGCACAGGACCTGCTGAAGACACACAGCTTTCTGAAGCACCAGCTAGAAACCAAACGTGCTACTGCGGAGTACCAAGCGTGGAATAGCCAAATGTATTTGGGTACCTTATTTAGCACACCGTCTCAGCCTCTTTCCTGCCCTCTTAATAATCATTTCCTCACAGGGAATCAAGGTGCTTTCCTTGTCCATCGACCTCAGAGGCTCTGAAACACTGATTGCTGTATTTTATCTCCAGCCTGTAAAGCATTGACCTGATAGGGAGCAAAATCCTGGCATTTCTTCCTCCCCAAATGATCCTGTAAGTATCGTGTAATGCCAAATAGATATTTTAAAGCTGGGAGAGAAAAAACTCCCCCAAAACTAAACCAAACACCCAGACCAGCCTATTAGAGCAGGGACAGCATATTAGCAAGCACCTGCTCATGTCTGGCCTCCAGTGATGAAATCGTAAGCCCTGGGCTGCCAGAGCTTCCGATCCGATGTGTCTCCAGTGAATCATCAGATAAACTTGTCAGCGAGAGCAGAGCGTGTGACAGATGGAGCAGGTTTCCCTTCAGGAGCTGCGGTCCTCTGCCCGAGGGGCAAACTGCAGCTCGGGGGAGTGACAAATAGGGGAGGGTATAAATACACCATCGCAGGTCCCTGGCACGAGCAGGGTGAATGGATGAGGCACGAGGAAATAGCCGTGTTTAGTTTGCAAACTCTGGGCAGTAAATCCTCTTAAATTTGAGCTCCATTCATCATCTGGCAATATAGGGGAAGTCGTAAATACAAATACGTGCTCGCTGAAAGAAATAGGTATACCCTGGGCTCTTATTCTTTGTGTTTGAAGGCAAAATAGAACAGATCTCTTCTGGAAAGGAGGCTCGGTTTAAAAATCCTTCCTGACCACTGTAACAACGAAGGGTGGAACTTGCATCCGGATGGGCAATCACCTGCAGAACACGAGCATTTTCACACTTGTGCAAAGCCTGCACCAGCACAGCACCTGAATGACTCTGTGCCCTGCTCTGTTGCCCTTTGCATCCCTGTATTTGCCACTGGTGTTGTCACCATCTCAACGGCTACTCAGAAGAACCAGAGCAGCAAGAATTCGGGCGTGTTTTAGTATTGCTCTCTCTAGCACAGATCCACGTGCTCTCACACAGGCTGGGTTTCCCAGTTGCTGACTACAGGGTACCAAGGGAACTTGGTTTCACAAGCACATAAAAACAAAGATAAAACCCAGGGAAAACAATCAGTTCCTAAACCACCTTCTATGTTTCTGGAAAACCATTTAGTGTAAAAGTACTCAGAAAAGAGAAGGAAAAATATGTTGAAGATTGCCATCTAACTTCAGCTCAGCCCTGTGCAAATACATTTCAGCAATGTCTTCTTGAGATATTCAGGAGCTTGTAGAAGATCTGGAGGAGCGCATCCATCCATGAGCTGGGCACAAGGAAGTTATTCTACCATTAAGTTTCCTTTTTTTTTCCTGGAAGCAGCAGCTCTTATCCTTGTCCTGCCTTATCCCTTACTGTGGAGCATTTTGGCTTTGCCCTCCTGTTGTTCTTCAGCTGGCTGCTGACCAAAGTTTTCATTTCTGGAGGACAGCGAGCATCCAGGTGTGGCTCTGGTGGAGCTGCTGCCTGCTCTGACAGCCAGCCTCCCTTTCTGCCCCATTTCTCTCCCAAAGGACAGTTCCACCAGCTGGGGATGAGCACTTCTCTGGGCTTAGCAGATGCCTTGTGCCTGTAAAAATCTCCTAAGTGGTTTGCCCAGTGTCCCTCAGCACTGGTGGAGTGAGTAGCTGTTGCTAGCTCCTTTCCACCTGCATTTCAAAATTCACAGAATTAAGGAGCTGATGAATGGTGTTTTGTTTTTCTGTCGTGGGTTTTTCAGGTGTGATAGGCAGAATCTGCTTCATCTTCAAATGCCAGTGCCAGAGAAGAGACTTCACCTGAAATATTGCTCTGTCTGCTGTGGAGAGCTTGGATCCAAATGTCTCCAGATAATCTGGTTGTCTCACCAGGAGCAAAACCCAAGGGAAAACTGCTTTGCTCTCTTTTTAGCAGTTCTAGTTTGGTCAAAGCTACAAGAGATCAGTTGCCTCCATGCTGTTTTCTACCATTTGGGAAAGAGAGAAGCTATTGCACGGTTCATCTTTGGTACTCGGACCCAACAGCCAGATTCTTGACTGAGGTAAATTTATGGCAGTAAAAGAATCAGCCCATTGTTTCCAATTATCCTCTTTGGAGTTTCTGTATTGCTCAACATTGTCTAGTACTCTAGAAACTCTGGGATTTAAAACAAAAAAAAAAAACCCAAAGAAAAAAAAAGTCATTACTGGTACTATTTTCTGTGCCTCTCAGGCTGTGCAGCTGGGTTGCCTTAGTTACCACCAATCCAACTGTGCAAGGGGAGGGAGAGGCACATGAGAGATAATACATTTTTTAAACCTCCAATACTGTATGAAGCAGTTTGTCCATAAATAATAAAAGAAATATAGGGTCTGGCATTTTTCAGTTGTTCTGCAAAGGAAAAACAAGGTTATATTATTTGACAGCCTGGATTTTCCAGCTCTCAGGAACAATACTGAATCTTTTTTGGTCAAGCACAGGACATAGCTTTAAAAATTACTTGCTTGAAGCCAAAAGTTGCCCTCTGTGCCACCAGTATCAGGACTAACTGCTCGGTGGGTACGGGTGTTATTGGAGAAGGTGTTTCTAGGTGTGCCTTTAGGAACCTAGTGGACAGCTGCATTATTCTGAAACTCACACTGTGCCCTTAAGGGGATTGAGCAGGAAACACAAGAGAGGGCAGAAGTGCCCTTCCATGCACCCTTTCTTATGGGGGAGAGAGGAGGTGGGCAGGGTGGAGGTGAGGAGGTCTGTCCTCTACCACCACGGATTGGTTTTCTTTGTGTGTTTGTCTTTTCTCACTGTGGTTGGTTTTTGTTTTGTTTTGTTCTTTCTGCAGGGTTATTTTAACTGCTTTTTCTCCTTTATTGCGGTGGGAAGGTGAGACAGGAAAGGGGAGGATGACAAAAAGTACATGGAGGCATTTTTGCTGCACAAAGAAAGGTATGTTGGAATCGTGTCTTCAATTTGGAGCTCTTTTCACTCTGGCAGTGCTGAGCCAAAGACTTGTCTCAGTCAGGAACATATTAAGACTCTGGCACGCTGTAATTTGGAACAGTTTCCTTCTGGCCATGTTTCAACGCTTATTAGGACCTCGTGATCAATGCCAGTTTAAGGAGGTCCTACCCTTCTCTTGGGTGGGGTAGGAAGGAGTCAGGGGTGATGGGCAGGAGCTTATGGAGAAGTTGCTGTGGCCAAAGTCCCCGTGATACCAAACGGCAGCCTTGGGTGCTGTGAAGTTGCCAGCTCTTGGGGTGCAGCTTGCAGCTGCTTTTCTTGCTGTCCAGCAACTCCAGGGAATGCTGCCGGTCCTAGGGGAGAAGAGCTGAGGTTCCACAAGAAGCAGCAAGAGTTCTGCACGAACGTGGGGGACTGTAACTTGGGGGTGAGGAAACCACCGTGTAATTTTTCAGGCCGTGACTTTGTGGCTCCTTTGAACCATCTCAAGCATGTGCGGAGAGGTGGAGCCACCACACACAGAAGGCCTCTGTGGGTTGCAAGAACACACCAGATATCACCAGAGGAGATCTTAAATGCTGTCTTTATATATATTCTCTGAGGTCACATTCTTGCTGTAGTATGATTGGGGCTGCTTTTCAGCCTCTCTATGCGCGCAGAAAAGAAAGCTGAGTTTCTTAAATGAACATTTCTTCGGTGAGGATATTTAGTCAGCTGTTCAAAACGCATCTAATTTTGTCAGTTAATTTGATCTCTGCTTGGCACGACCTTTTGTCCCATTGATTAACACCTTGGAAATCAAATTCTTTTAATTCTGATTGTCTCCAGCTTATGCACCAGGCGTACTCTGGGCCTGAAACGACTAACATGTACTCAGCAATGAAAAAAAATCTGGTACTCAGATGTATCAGGTACCAGATCTCATGTAAAGACCTCTGTTGTCTCGTGGTGATGATGTGGTCTTTGATTAGTAATAGTTACTTTTTATGAGATGCCTCTTACCCCAGAGCTAGTGTGGAAAGGCTGCAGATCTGTTTTCATTTACCAGCAATCCTCATCTCCTATCATGTTTACGCAAGGGTAGAATTCGTCCAGAATTTCCAAACATGGCCATGTAGAGCAAGCATCTTATTTGCAAAGGTATCAAGTGGTGAAGTTGGTTATTCAGCACATTTGAAAGTCAATCTGCCACTTTTAGGTAGCTGAGTATGGATGGTGAGAGACTAGCTACAGACACTCTACTTTGGCTTGACAGGCATGTGAGACTTCACAAAATGGATCAGGCATCAAATGTTCCCTGAGAACAGAGGGAGGTTGTCTTATTTATTTTCAGAGGTGTTTCTTGCAGCACTTCTTTCCTTTCATCAGAAAGCCAGTTTCAGAAATTGCAAATGTTCACACATTTGTCCTAAATAAAATACACACGTTTTCCTGACAGAAACACTTTCATCCTCAAAAACTTAATCTTGAATGAAAAAAAAAAAGAGAGACTACCACAAAGGAATGTTATAATAATGATGATGATGATGATAATGCTACCCCATGCCAAATACTCAAAGCTGCTTCATTAGTTCTTTCTTCTACCTTCTTCTAAACTACTTCTATTGTTTTAATCCAGTGATCATGCTGGTAAGGGGTGCTTCTTGAGCCACATTAGAGAAACCTTGTCCAGGCTTTTAGCTGGGATTCCTGATCTGATTTGTTCTCTGTTAATAACTGGTTAGGACCTGGAAATCTCTATCAGACACCCGAATGCCACCCCACAGTGTACAAGGGCCCCTTCCTCTCCCCACCTGCCTAGGCAATCAATCACCCTATTTTAGACTGCTTTTTTCTTTTTTCTTTTTAATTCCATGTGGATGAAAGTAACAAACGAAACTTGGACTCACCCCATATCATACGATTGAGGAACTCCCCAAAGTTGTAGAAAGAGATGATGATGGCGATGCTACCTGCAAAAAAGGCTGCTAGCCCAGCTGGGCTGAACAGGGCAAAGAGAGGATATACCCATTCTCCTGTTGCAGAATAAATCCACAGGACCCTGGGCGAGGAGAGGAAATGACCTTTGGTTAGGACCATTTAGTTAGAAGAACCACTTTGTGATTTCTAACTCCTGAAGGGTCACGTCATCAAAACAATCTTGATACAGAGGAAAACCAGCCCAGCTGCCGATGCATCCCCTCGGCATTTGGCTATTTGTGGTGAAGCACACTTGAGCCACTGCTAAATTAGACGGGTTTCTCCTTTCTCTAGCTAGAGAAAGAAGGGGTAAGGCATAAAAATATGTGGATTTTTACCTTGCCTGTAAAAAAAAATAAAAAGATTCACTAATTCCCATGTAATGGGTCTCGCATTTTTAGACCTAAACAAACGTCCGTGCAGGAGCAATAAAGAACTTGGTGGGAGTTGTGTGTTGCCAAGGCTTTGGGTTTGTATTTTTTTATACCTTGGAGCATACCTCAGATTCCTGATTTACTCATTTTGATCACAGAATGGTTGAAGGTTTTTGGGTTTGGGTTTGGGCTTCAGTTTTTGGGCTTTAGTTTTGGGTTTTTTGTGGTTTGTTGTTTTGGGTTTTTGTTTGTTCTCCCCCCCAGGCTTTTATAAAAAGCACCCCCCAAGCTGCAAATACACATTGCTTGTTTCTTGTAGGTGTAATATACATGCAGAGGTTTATTATTCTTAAGATCTAATTTCACCAAATTTCAATTTTTGACAAGGTTTTACCTTGGATATCAGTGAGTCAGAAGCAGACAACACCCAGAATTTTGGGGAGGATAGACTGAGATTACAGCCCTGGGTATAACCAAAGCAGCTAAACTGCTATAGGATAATGGATACAGATACCAGGAAGGGGTGATGTGCTGTTATAGAATAGCTGGATGCAACTGGGGGGTTTCTCCTGTCCTCTCGTTACCTGTCTGTTAATATTAACAGGACTGCTGCATTCATTGGAATTAAAAAAAAAAGGCATCTCTAGGAAAGTATCAAATGGAAAGATCCAGAAAGGAGGAAAGAACATATTTGCCAAGTATGAGCTCTCTGAGAGTTAATTCAAAATTATCAAAATCTCTGTGGTTAATTTAAAATTAAAAGATTGTGAACTGAAAATGAGCATGTAGCAAGAGAAAAATATTTTGGCTCCTAACGGAGAGGGGATAGGGACACATTGCAGGAAAGCCACCAGTCTCTAGGTTTAAACTGGTGCGGAGGTTTTTGTTTGTTTGTTTTTAGTTTTGTGCAAAAAGAAAGCAGACAGGAGATTCTTTGCTGCCTCGGGAGGAGAGAAAGCAACAGTATTGAAGTCCCAATGTCTTTATCCAGTTATCAGGGCCCTGGGACGTGGGGGACAAATGCTCTAAGGGACCACCTTCCACTCAGGACCCTGGCAGCACCATGCAACATCAATTCAGAGGAGACAATGGGAGAGCTCAAAGGTGTTGATGCTTGTGTTGATCCTCACCCTTTGATGAGGATTCAGGTCCTGGCATGAGCCAGTGTCTCCCGAGGGGTGGAAGTGCTGAGCTGATAGGGGCTTTAGGGGAAAGCATGGCACACATGACTGTGACAGTTGCCTGGAGAGCTTTCTGGTCTCAAAGACAGTAAAAGCCAAATGCTGTCAGAAGGCAAGCAAAACAAAGCTGGTGTTAAGCAACTGTGTGAACCAGAACATAGAAAAGGAATTGAAGAAGCTGTGGTCATAATCCTTTTAGGCTCTGGGCTGAATTAGGATGCCTCCTAACTTGGTTACCTTCTGTAGCAGTGAAGTTCATTGCTTCCACAGCCACTCTGATGGCTTTCAAATCACAAGAGCATTTAACCTGTGCGGTTTATATTCTATTCCAGATTTTCATTCGATGGGCTGAAGGTAGTCTCTAGCTGACAGTGGGAACTGGTGGGTAGGAATGGGGAAGATAAGTTTCCTCATAGTCCCAGTGACTTCTCAGAAATCTCCCTGCTGACCAGTTGTTCTGTATTCTTCACCCTAGGGCCCATCTGTTTCCTGAGCTCTGGAAAGTTGATATCGCATTGTGCCCTGAAGCTGTACAGACACGTTCCTGAGCTGAGTCTCAACATATGGTTTCTCCGGAGGAGAAACCCACCTGGACATGGAGATCCTGGGCCCCCTGCTCTGGGTGAGCCTGCTGGAGCAGGGTGAGGTCACCAGATGATCCCCAGAGGTCCCTCCCAACCCCCACCGTGCTGTGAGATTTAAATTCCCTCATGGGGTAAGTACAGCATTAGGCTTTGTCTTACAAAGTAGATCACTTGGAGAAAACATTTCAAAGTCTGTAATTCTTACCAACTGATATAGAGAAAAGCGACAAATCCTAAAAGGACCAATCCCTTCTTCTTTGCCGGGTAACGATGCGGCAGAGCAAGGATTTCCAGGATGGCAAATGGCAATACAGCTGTGTGCTGAGGAGAAAAGAGAGTCCATCACTGACCGGCCATGGTGCTGAGCACCAAGCTCAAGAGGATGCTCATGAGCAGAAGATTATTTAACAACACTGAATGTAATTGTATACAAATGAGCGTACTACTCTTTTGTTGTCGTTGTTGGTTTTTGCTTGTGGTTTGTTTTTACAGTGAAGAATGACCCCTGCAGTAACTAGCACGGACACTTTCTCATTAGTGTGCTGTAAGAAGTGCTGTGATGAGCTCTGCCCGTAGAACGACCTGCATTGCTTTGTCACAGGTGAGCTTTCCTTTTGCATTTTATCACGCGAGACATTTTTTTGGTAATTCCCATTAGAGTACAAAAGATATGGATGTTTATAGTTCAGTGCACTTGAGGATGTCAGAAGTCTCCTCCTTGAACTCATTAAGCAATTGCTGAGTTGCTTTCATGTTCTCGTCAAGTTGTTCTTGTATTTTATTTATTGTCATTTATTATTTAGCCCAGTGCAATTGCAGTGTTGAGCTTCTCTTTGTAAACTGAAAATCATGGGGGTAAACATTCAGAGGACTTAAATTAGCTGTGATTCATGATGAAGAAGGGACTTCAAACAAGCTTAACCAAGAGTTAGTAGAGAGTTAGCTTGATGGAAAAGCTTTTTGTTCTTCTCTTTTAAAGTGTTTGAATTTTATGAAGCCACATCAGTTTCAAGGGCTTTTGTGATGGTAACTGTCTGAGCACAGAGGATTTTCAGCACAGGGCAGGCAGTTTGGTGGCAACTGTTCTGTGGTGTGCAGCTGCCTCCAGGAGGGATGCTTCTCACTGCGGGGACACTGGGAGCACAGCAGAAGCCCTTCAGGAGCTGGATGTTAAATGGACAGTGTGGGGCTCTTGAGATGCTAACACCTCGACTTGTTGGCTGATTTATGGCAGCTTCAGAAAATAATTTGTCAGGGTGAAATGTCCTCACTAAAAGTTTCGTAACATTTCCCCCTGCAAGCAAACAACAGTTTTAAGTCACAGCACCTAGTACAGAACAATGCTGGGGGACAGGACAGTAAAAACAATCAGTGAGATCATAGAAATCACAGAAAGGTTTGACTTGGAAGGGACCTTTCAAGCTCATTGGGTGCAAACCCCCTGCAGTGAGCAGGGACATCTGCAGCTAAAGCAGGTTGCTCAGGGCCCCATCCAACCTGAGATGAGGTGCCCCAATGAGTTCCTATTGGATAAAACCATAGCAACAACTGTAGCTGACTATTTGGTTAAATTCCTATTAATTAAGCAAATAGTTTCACGGGTAGATGGGGGGAGTAAGAAGGGGAGGGTGGCAGAGAAAGGGAGACTTTTACATGGAAAATAACAGCAAGAAAGTACGAAGAAGAAAGTAGTCCAGAGACAGGCATAGAAATCAGGACTGAATGTGTTGCTGTATCTCGAGAGAACAGGGAAAAGTAGAGGCTGTGAAGGCTTGAGGGGCTCATACAGTGATGGCTGTGATGGGCGAGTTCCCTATGTCCACCATAGGTAGGACTCATTTTTCCCCAAGAGAGGTGCATTTTGCCATCTATTCATCCAGTTTTATTTTTGGACACGTTATGAGCTTATTCCTAGCTGAAGCGAATGGCTGTATTCGTTAACTAGATGAGCTTTTCGAAGGGCCTTTTAAACTTGCCGTGCAAATGCTTTCTTGAGACAGATTTCTGCAACAGTTCGTGGCTCCTTCAGGCACCCCCAGGATGAAAACTTTCTGGTTGAGCATTTTTCCTTTGTGGATATAAAGCTTCTTCCTCCTCCCCCCCCTTCCTTCTCATGTACACATGCATGTGGGAAAAATCCCTTGCACTTGTGCTATCCCAGAGCTTGCTGGTGGCTTCCTGTATTTCTGCTGAGCCCAGTTTGCCCATGAACGGCAAAATCACGGTGGAATCTCCCAATAACTGAGAGTGTTTATGAGAGCAGCTGGGTATTTATACCGCAGACACGGCTACGGGGTGCAAAACCTGCCCTTTGCCTACGACACGTTGTTGGCTTTCCCAACACTTTCCCTCTCGCAGCCGAGAGACGGAGACTTTGGCAGCGTCGTTAGTGATAGACCATAGAGCATCCTTCATATCTGCTGAAAGGCTTGAAAGACTTCTCAGATCCTTCTCAAAAAAAAAAAAAAAGGGGGAAAAAAAAAAAGATGTATTTTCTCATTGGAGTTATTTTTACTGTAGTTCTCTAGCTCATGCTCATTAAGTATATTTTCAACCCTATTTAGCTGTGCTCGATACCCTTAAACTGACATTTGTCTGAGGAGTGTGACATTTGTACAGGGCCAAATTCAAACGTACAGTTTTGCCTCTTGTCTTAAAGAAAACTTAATAATTAAGCTCAGACTGACACGGATCAAAACATTGGCAAAACTTGCTGGAAAGAGTGACTCAGGTTTTTTTTTTTTTAATTTCAATTAACAGTTTCTCAGTTTCGCATGTAAACAGTGAAACTGTCAAAAATAATTATCACAGAGGGAGGGAAAAAAAAAACCTATTTCACTCCAAGGTAAAGGAAAATGCACTAAAACAATAGCTGTGTGTGCTGATCAGGCTAGCAATGAGCTGCACTATCAGAGATATATTTTTTTCTTGGCAGGAACCCTGTTAGTACTTATTTTTATGTTCTTTGAAATATTAATGTATTTACTTGTCTCAACCTCTGCTTGTTGAGGAAAGCTTTCAGCTTACAGGTTTTGTAAGGACGGAAGTCTTTTAAATGGCTTTTAAAATCACTGTTATTTGTACAGTGGAAAGATAAAATTTATGGGGCTTTCAAAATTATCAGAGGCGTTTTGTTAACTAATCACACTCATAATCTGGACTCTGTTTCCAAGCATATCATTTAAAAATCCTTTGTGGCTCTTTCTGGCATTTATTTTAAACTTGGGCTTGGTTTCTTTGCTTCTTTCCTGACAAACTCAGGTGAGTCTGAACTAATTATAAAATCACAAAATTATTTCTGTTGCTCATAAGTTCTGCTGTATGAATACGGGGGGGAAAAAGTTTCTTAAGAGTATGCTGAACTTCATGTGAAACATTGGCATGTTAACTCACCTCCTGCAGAGAAGAATGAAATTATAACATTCTTTTGCTTCGATTTTTTTCTTTTTTTCCTACCCTGTGTTGTATGTTTCCCAGGATACATTTCAGGTTTATGAGTTTTAAACTGAGATAAATAGTCCACTCTGCATATTATTTCCACTCCTGGGTAAGACCACATGGAATTTTTACTTCCCATAGCCATTATTTTGACTAATTTGTGTTATTTGTTCAACATTACGTCCTGGTTTTGCTGTTGGGAATATAAGTAAAAGCAAATCTCCTAGGACTGAGAAGACAGGGCTGGGTAGAGCTTGTGCTCAGCTGCAGGCTCCAGTCTAGGCTGAGTTCTAAGCTCCCCAGAGCTGCTGAGATCACTCGTGCGCCAAACGCGTGCGTCGCAGTTTTTCTCGGTTTGACCCCGTTTGACTCCAGAGCGCAGGAAACGATGCCTGCTTTGACCAGAGCTGCTTGTTTCTCGTTTGTCTGCATTTACATACCCTCCGTGTCTGCTTTCCATTAATGTGGGAGCCTTGAGCAGAGGACTTTTTAATTTTTTTTTCTTTTTTTTTTTTTTTTTCCACTAACAATCCCCACTGGCCCGACCTAAACTCCACTGGGCACAGTTGGACACCTTCAGATGCTTTTGAAAAGCTGCCCATGTTTCTCCTCTCAGACATGTTCCCCGGGGAGCTCAGGTGCCCCCGGGGACCCGTGGACGATGCTCACGCTTGTGTTTTCTCCGTTGTTGTGTTACTCCAAAAGAAAAAGTAAAAACCCATTTCAGTGCTGTCTTATAAGGCTCGTGAAGCCAGCGTTCACTGGTTGACCCTTGAGGTGTTTACTCATTCAGCTCTGTAGGGAAAAGTCCTCTGGTCTGTGGAAATCTCCTTGGTTAGATGATTTCATAAACAATTACAGCCAGTGTTATCACAGCATCATAAAACTAAACGGCTTCTTGTCACCAGAAACTCTATTCAGCTTGATACCCCTCATAACTTTCTGAATCTCTCTGTGCTCTCTCCTTCCTTGGCTTCATCTTGGAAAATTTCCCTCTTTTCATTTATTTTGCGATTTCATTTATTTGCTATTTATTTCATGCCTTCACTCAAATGCCCCCTTTAAAGTTTTCTTTTGTAATCTCTCCTTACACATTTTTTCTTCCTCTCTTTATTTTGCAGGATGGGAGAGGCTTAAGCATTATTGTTAATTTTATTGCTTTAACTAGTACATTGCCATATTTAATCAGTGAAATAATTCTCTCCTTGAGGTACTACCTGTCTTGTAGATTCTCAGCCATCAGTGCATTTTCAGGGAACCACAGATCGATTTTATCGGGTGGAGTGGGAGGCACAGGACTTGTAAAATCCCAGACTGGTTTGGGACTGGAAAGGACCTTTCAAGGTCATCTCATCCACCCCCCTGCAGGGAGCAGGGCCATCTGCAGCTAGAGCAGGGTGCTCAGAGCCCCGGGCAACCTCCCCTGCAATGGTGCCAGGGATGGGGCAGCCACCACCTCTCTGGGCAGCCTGGCACAGGCTCTCACCATCCTCAGTGTAAAGTATTCCATCTCTCTTCCATCTCTCCAGCCTAAACCTCCCTCTTTTAGTTTAAACCATCACCCCTTGTCCTGTTGCTGTCACTGAGCAGGTGTGGGGACAAATCAGGGAGCTTGCTCCACTGAACTCCAGCAGCTCTCCTCTCTGAACTGTCACCTACAGCCCATTCCTGCCCTTTCTACATCTGTTCACTCACATCTGAAAAATGACTCCCCCCCAGCCCCTGCTTTTTTTCGAGACATGTAGGGTAGTTTGGGAGAGTTACTGTGAAAAACGTGTGAAACTTCAGACCAGTCGTAAGGTGAAAGACCTCCAGGGACATTTCCTGCGTGCACAGATGCATTTTTGGTCATCGGGCGCTGGCTGAATATCCCATTGCTTACTGGCAAACGCTTGGACTCCGCGTCGATGCCAGAATTTTAATTGCATTTCTCCCTGACATTAGATACGTAGCCTAAGAACCCGAGGTTGTGCTGCAGCTGGAAGCTGACACGAGCCTGAAGTGACACATCCTTTGCTGTGGAATATTCGTCTCCAGCTGTTCCCTGGCGGGGTGGGTTACGGAGCCGGCACCTGCGCACGCCGGGGTAGCAGCAGCCGGGGAGGATGCCCTGCCATAACATTTGTCTGTGAAACACATACTTTCTCCCCGAGGAAACAGGCTTGTGTCAACAAAAGTGGAAACTTCAAAAAAAACCCCCCAAAAAGATATATATGGTAGTGCTGGGAAAAGCTTAAGCATCTTTGCTCTTAAATGTGTGTGGTGTGATTAATTTCACGTGCCACATCCCTCACGCACACATTCTTCTTCTTTGCCAAAAGCTGAATGTAATTGGAAGCCTCTGAATGTCCGTGGTTGCCAGACAGCTTAGAATTGAGATACTGTGAAATGCAAACAAATGGAAATGTTTCTCTCCCATGTAAATAGGCAAGAATTGTTAAGCATTACATGATTCTTCTCGCAGTTGCTCTTTAAGATGGTGAGAGATGAACCCAAGGTGGTTCTTGTGTATGCCCGTGGAGCAGGAGTCCAGTGAGAATGGTCTGGACAAGCAGATTCTGTTCCACACACTGATTTGTACCCCCTTGTTTGGTCAGCGTTGAGGAAGCTTCCAAAAATAGCTGTAAGAAGCTATCAACCTTCACGTAGATGCCCTCACGTGAGAGTAAGAGTCATTTGTAGTCATAGAACTTATTTTCTTTTCCAGGCAGAGGTAAAATCATAGTGATCCAAAACACCATTTCTGTGGAAGTAGTTATGTGCACACTGGGGAAGGGAATGGTTTAGTTAGGTGGGCAGGACACGAGCAGCTACCCAGAAGCTCCAAGATGAGAGGAGACCCGTCGAGTCTTGCTGGCATTCACTCTGTCAGGGCATTGGTGACTTGTTCCAGTGAAGGAGAACTAACTGTATGCACCCAGGTTGTTCTTTCACTCCCTTGTATTTTCTTTTTACACTCAGATACTCTTCTCAGCTTTGGGGCAGATGCAAAGGAGCTTGAGAGGGCCAGGCCACGTGGGGTTTGGTGTCATTTTTGCTGCAAGTCTGACAGGTAAGTAATTTTTTTTCTTCTGTGCCTCCATTTACCATCCCTCCTTTTAAAATTCTTAGTTATTTAGCTTATGAGGTCTTCAGAGCATGCACAGTTCAGAACTGTATGTCAGCAAAGTGCCCAGAACACTAAAATGCTGATATTTGGGGTTTTTTTTTCTTGAAGGTGTGAGGGTAACATGGCTACAGAATAAATTAGGAAAAGAGGTGGCTAAACTAAACTTAGACACAGCCTGAAAATAAAGCAAATTGAACTTTTTATAAGAAAAATTGCATTTTACAAGAACTCTGCCTCACAGACTAAAAATATAAACCTCCTTTACAAAAAGGCAGTTGCACCATCGCCGTTTTATGAACACATCTGGTCCATGTTGATGTGTATCTTTGCTGAAGATTAAAATGGGTTTGAGTGATCTCTTCTGACCCCCCCACTGCCCCTCTTCGTTTAGTGTTCAGTTCTGTCAGCCCCTTCAAAATGGAGCATTGCCCTAAACTGCCAGGAAGTTAAATAACACAGGCACGTGATTTAATCCGAGCTGTCCCCAGCAGTCAGTTATCTTCTCGAGAGTATCCAGGTGTTGCTTGAAAAGAGATGACTGGGAAAGAACTAAACAATTTCGCTGGACGAATTGGCCAGCATGGCTTTTGTCTTGGCCATCTCCCACTTGAAAAATAAAAGAAAAAAAAAAAGAAAAAAGAAAAAAATCATGCTTGAGACATAAGTGAGGTGTGTTGGGTTTTTTTTCTATCCATCAAGCTCAAAGCTTTGTCTAAAGATGGTAAAATGTGATTATCCTAGGCAAACAGCAGTGGAAACTGAGGGACAGCCCTCGGGTTAAACTCAGTGGAAAGGCAAAGAGAGAAACCCGGGTAGTCTGGAGTATTTGGCCTCCTTCAAATACCAGTAAGATTCCTTCTGCATTGCCATCCTTTCTGCAAAGCAGGATGTGTTTCTGCTGGGGGTGCAAAAACACACCCGAAATGTAACTCACTCTGTACAGCTCTGGGCTACCAAGTGGGCAACGATGCTTTCCCACTGCGGGAGCAGGAAGTGTGAGGAAAAAGAAACGGCTCGTTCAGTTCTGCAGCATCACCACGAGCTCAAGGAGCTTGGTATTCCTGAAGTGCTGTTGCGTGATTATTCTTTCAGGTTCACTCCTGGGTTGCATAACAACATATGCTTTCCCCGTTTACAATGTTCAAATAGACTGAGATTAAAAAGATATAAGAATACTCCCACTGTAAATGATGCAGCACTGATGTCTGCTACTGATACCCTGATGTCTTCCACCTAAGCCAGCTAGATGCTGCCTCAACCTGCCGTGAGATGTCTGTAACTCCAGAGCCATGAAGTACAGCAAGGTGCAAGGGAACAAACCCAAAGAAAAGGCATCTGCTTGGTCATCGCAACTTGGAGGTTGTCCCTTAAAGCATCCAGAGCTCCCTGGATCTTCCTAGTATTCCCAGCAGATATGTTGGGTTGGAAGAAAGAAATGTCTCAGCTAAGCCTGAAGGCACCTGTTGGAAGGTGTCCCAAAAGGTGGGGATTGTCAATAGTGGGGCTCGGTCTGTGCTGGTGGCAGATGTTTTTACGCTCCACGGTGACTGGGAGGAATATTTCCCACCCGGGAACTGTCGAACACATGATGTCTGCAGGGTATTAAGAGCTTTAGAAATAAAATACTAGGTTGTGATAGGGATTTGCTTTATGTGAAGCTTCTCTCTCGTCAAAATAACTTTGAGGAAGAATTGTTTTCCTTTTTGAACACCTGTTTTTGACATTTCTGAAGTGGAAAAGCTTTTTGTTGTTGTCAGAACGACTCTGTTATGAAGTGTAGATGTAGGTAGGGTAAGAAAGAAGTTATAACGAATACCTTTGAGGGATTCCTGCAAAGAGCTCTTCCACATGAAACAAAAATGTGCGTTCTAGCACCTCTCAACCTACCCATGTCATAAACAAATGTGGAAATGGAAAGGGCAAATTCTCAGCTGTGCGACAGGATTAAAACAAGCAGCAAAGCCCACCTCCTCTCAGCTCCAGCCTGGGCCCTCCCCTTCCCCAGCACTCTGGAGATTTAAAACTTCAACCCATCACCCATAGCATATTCTGGGCCTGACACCAACACGATGCCCAGGACACAGGGAACTCCTCCTCTGGGAGGGTGGTGGTTTGAGAGAGTGGTGCCCGTTTGCATCTCTATGGAGGTTTGGACAGCCAGGTAACAGCCCTGGTGGAGATGAATTGGTGGGCAGAGAGCAGGTGATAAGGTTAAAAGTGCACGATGGCTGCAGTTTATCCTTCGGGTATCAGCAACGTGGATGTGCCCGTGTGTGTTTGGATTCCAGGAGCATGGCTCTGAAGATGCTCGTCTAAACCAAGCGGCTGCTCAAAACCTTTAGCAAACGTCCTCAGCCAGAACCCCCAGATCCTCTCACGTTGACCTTCAATGTGAGTCGGGAACTGCTGCAGTGGGTTGTGAAGCACTGTGCTTAAGAAATGAAGTCTGGAGAGGAATGAGTCTTCTTTCAGTGCGATTATTTCATCCTTTTTGGCTTCTCTGATTCAGCCGAGTGCTGAACCTCTCCCTTCTCTCCCCCTTCCCATCAGCCCCACGAGGCCTCCCTGACCTTACAATCCACCCACGGTTTCCATGTTACTGTCAGCCTCTTTACACTTGACTGATGAGAAATATGTGATTATTCAACACGTCATAAAAACAGCGAGAGCAAATGAAGGAGAAATCTGGAAAGTATTTATAGAAAATCTGTAAACAATCATTGCAATTCAGCGATTCAAAGCTGCGCACACATTAGCTTATTAGCTGTAGAGCTGTCAGATGTTCTTTGGTTCCTTCACCTTTCTTAAAAATTAAGAACTGCTTCGTTAGACCCCCAGCCATTTTGTGTTTCGTAGATTTCTGTTTGCAGAAAGTTTCTTTTCTGAGCGTATTTCATAGACTTTCATTTGCAGAAACAATTTATTTTTTGAGCTATAATAACCAAGATTATTTTTTTCCCCACCTTTACAACTACACAACATTTCCTTGACTTCAGAGGTTTGACAAACACTGATTCACTGACCTTCCTTCTGTGCTAAAAAGGCTTCTTGAGGTGACTTCAAGCACGCAGAATCACAGGATGTTAAGGGTTGGAAGGGACCTCGAAAGCTCATCGAGTCCAACCCCCCTGCCAGAGCAGGGTCACCTAGAGCAGGTCACACAGGAACATGTCCAGGTGGGTTTGGAAAGTCTCCAGAGAAGGAGACTCCACAACTCCCCTGGGCAGCCTGGTCCAGAGCTCCGTGACTCTCACAGTGAAAAAGCTTTTCCTTATGTTTCCATGGAACCTCTTCTGCTCCAGTTTACACCCATTGCCCCTCGTCCTATCATTGGACATAACAGAGCAGAGCCTGGCTCCAGCCTCCTGACACTCGCCCTTTACCTATTTATAACCATTAATGAGGTCACTCCTCAGCCTCCTCTGCTCCAAGCTAAAGAGCCCCAGCTCCCTCAGCCTTTCCTCGGCAGGGAGATGCTCCACTCCCTTCATCATCTCCGTGGCTCTGCGCTGGACTCTCTCAAGCAATTCCCTGTCCTTCTTGAACCAAGAGCCCCAGTCGTGCAACTGTTTGCTGCCTACAGCTCAACGACAAATTGAGATAAGTAGGAAGGAGGAGGTGAGAAAGGAGAAGCCGTGAAACTCTTCTGGAAGGTGACACAATGCAACGGCGGGACAGATGTTGCAAAGTCTCTCCTCTCTGTCAGAGGCAGGGCTGTTCCTTACTCACCATGGCGTGATTTAACCACAGCGGGATGACTCCATCAAGGCTTTTGGGGTAAACCAGCTCTCGGTTGTAGGTATACAGTGTCCAAAAGGATATGGACACAAACTGGAACCAAAAGACAAAAGGGAAGACATTTTTAAATGGAAAGACAAACCTATTGGATAGTGCTCTCCTTTCTGAGAAGGCAAAGCATCTCCTATGTGAAAAACAGTGATGCTGCCAGCTAAACTCACCCATCTCACATGTTACAACATAGAGAAAGGAATTTACTCTGAGGTGCATCTTCTGTGTTGATACTGCAAGAAAAACCCCCTTTACAAACCGCCAACGCTGACATTTTCTGTGCAATATTAGATTAGTTTTAAATATTTCTTTTTTTTTTCCTTTGCAGATGGGATCTTTTGATGGTCCAGAACTTCTCCTCAAGGGACTGGCTGTCGAGCCACAGCATTTATTCTGCTCAGTAACAAAGTAAAACCAGACCTTGGGAAGACAGTTCACATAAACCTTACCCTTATCTTCACAATTTATAAGCCTAATTTCTAAGCTGCAGGTGTGAGCTGCACTGTAGGCACCCTTTTTTTTTTCCCCCGGCAGAGAAGGATTTATGGTGGGAGAACTTAACCTGGAGGAAACGAGCCCTGGTACCAGTTACTGATAGCTGGAAGCTGATTTGCAGTTGGTTTTTTTGGCCTGGCTTTGTATCTGAGCACACTCTGTGCTCGGGGGTTGGAAATGGGAGGTGTGAGGTGCTGGCAGAAGGAGACTACCTGTGCCTCTGTCCTGCAGGCAGGGTGAGGATGCCCGAGGGCATCATGATATGCCAGAGGAATCGTGAATACTGCTGTGCAGGGAAGATAAATTAGCCAGTCTCTCTATCCCAATCCCTGGCAGGGCATTTTTAGTGAGCCAGCTGGCTGAGCTGCTTGCAGACCAGATTTAAGCAGCTCTTCTCAGCCCTTTGAGGTTGGCTGCAGGCTGCACTCACACAGAGCAGTACCTACACCCATGAGTAACCCCTCGGTTCCTGTCCAACCCACAGCACCAGATAAGCAGCATTTTGCTGAACAGCACTCGCTGGGAGGGAGCAGGGCAGCCGTGGTGAATCTGATGTTGTATCATCCTGTGAATCTGCTTCTCTGGGGGGCTTACTTAAAGCCACGCTGGGGTCAGAGCTGTTAGATTCTGCTGCCTCTTAAGTACCTTCTCATGGCCTCCTGGCCCATGCTGCCCTTTAGAGAAATGCCCTAAGTCGATATATCCACAGCTCCTTGGACGATGATTGACTGGAGATGACTGACTGATGATTGATGGAGAGGTTACACCACCTACACCCTTTGGGCTCAATCTCTGATCACTCAGGGAAACCCTAAAGTTTGTGCGAGAGGATTTGCTTGTACCCACGAGACTCTCAGCACCCTTTCTTCTTCCAAAGTGTCCAAAATCCAGCTAAACTGCCCAAAATCCAGCTAAACTGACCAAATCCACTTGCTGCAACCTTTTCAGTGGTAGCGGTACAAGAAAACCCTACGGTTCTTTATTTTATGTACGTGCATGTTATGCTATAACCCCCTCATTATTTATGCAAACATTATTTTTATGTACAGAGGTTACTTACTGTGGACACTGGGAAAGCCAGAACGCTGAAAAGAAGGTCTCTGCTGGAAATTACGCACTTAGCACATCGCAGCTTCTTAATTAGTCTCAACGCATCGGCCAGGAAGGACACCCCGTAGAAGACAGCCTGCAAAACCTAAAGTAATTACACCTAATGAGGGAAACTTATCCAGCTTTAATTAGCACGTTCCTCAATGAACTCTGTTCTCGCTCTTCAGGGAGCTGTTTTGTTCGCGAGCTGCGAGCCCGGGTGAGGGAAATAGCTGTTGGCTAAATCTTTTTTACTAACTGCAACTGATTAAATAAAGTTGTTGGGGAGATAACTGCAACCGTATCTCGTTTAATAGACCAAACAGAGATGTGATTCAGATGGGAGAGGTGGAGGGCCACGTTGAAAGCCAGCTTCTTCACGCTCCCCATGTTAATTGTTACCTGTTCAATGCGTCTGAGGAGGGAGCAGGAGAACAATACACCAGCAAAAGCTTCTTGTAAAGAGGTTGCTAAATAACTTCTCCCACTCTCTAGCCAACACAGGGTCTACTTCCTGGGGACTCATGGTGCCGTTGAGCTCAGTGTCAAGTAGCTCAAAACACTCTAACACGAGAATTAAATGAAGAGGTTGCAGAAAGCAGAACCTAAAGAGGGATTCAGGAAAGGATTTCAGGTGCGTAGAAGAAGAGATCCAGACTTTGCTAACTAAACTGAATCAGTTAAATTATTTATAACTAATGGATTTTGGAGTTGGGAGGGATTGCTGTGTTTTGTTTGGTTTTTGTTCTTTAAATTGTTTACAAGTGATGAGGGTGGGGTTGTTTGGGGAGGGTTTTGTAAAGACTTATGCAAGTGCACAGAGACAAAAGAGAATTCTGCAAATTGTGTGTGAAATTATCATGATATTGTGGTTTAACCCCTCTTGCTTTCCCAATGACTTTGTTTTCTCTCCTGACACTACACAGCGGAGCAAGCTGACCCAGGTTTGTCAGACACACAAAGGCATAGCCTTGCAGAAAAATCCTTCTCCCACTACCTTGCATTCAGCACTGAGTCCAGGTCAGCTGCTAACTCCCAGGACAGCCTTTTCTCCTTAAGGCCAGGTTGTCCCAGAGTGATGCAATCTGGGAAATGCAGCCTACCACAAACGCTGGACCAGCTAGCCATGCCTTTCAAGAGCTTTCAGGATGAGGTCTTTTTTGCCATGATCTTACTCTGAATCAGATATTTGTTTAGAGCAAAGTGTCTGAAGTTGTGGCTGGTTACTTCATTGGTTTCTGAAGGGGCTGAGAAGGGTGGTGCTTGGGAGGGGACAGAGTTAGTGCAATGCCTTTCCATCAGAAATTCATTTATTATCAAAATATCCGAGGGAAGGAGTGGACTATATTTTCCCCATGCCTGTTGTCAAACAAGGGTTTCTAGAAGCTCCTTCCACGGAGCAAAGCCACCACAATTTGTATGACCAAAGCATCCTTGCAGTTACCCACGCCTGTCCCTAGCAGTTTTTTGGAGCTTCCCAGCAAAGGGAAAAGATACATCCTCCCTTCCCTATCCTTTCCACAGTCCAGATGGTTGCCCCAGTAGACTGCAGCCAGGTACAAGTGGTGACACGTCCCCTCTCCCTGCTCACATCCACAGGTGATGTAGTGGTGCTGGCACAGGCTGGGATACTGGTCACCCAGGATGAGGTACTGGAGGTCACGCACTGCCTGGGTCAGATGCAAAGCCCTTTGACTTCTCTCAAGAGCATGGGGTGAATGGCCACATTTTCACATAAAAAGCCCTCAGGCAGCTCCTTCAGAACCCACGTATGGTTTTCTCCAGTTCTGAGGCACTCAAACCACCCTTTTTAAATGTGGTTTTCTCTCTCTCCCCGTTATCACAATTAGCCTCTGTAACTGCAGAGGTTCAGGCAGTAGGGATTCAGCCCTCCAAGCCACGGGTGTAGCTCAGACAAGCCCATACTGGGCCATGGTGTACTTAGACTCAAGCACATGTTGAACCCAAACATCTGTCCCAGTCCTTGGCCTCACCACGACACCAAAACAAAGTCCTGGAAGAGCTAAGAAAAGCCTGGTTATAAACAGAAGCTCTTGTTACATCCCATAGAGTCAGCAGTAACTTTCTGTAAAAAGCATGAAAAATGACCATGAGGGTGGTGACAGTCTGGTGACACATGGTGACTAATTGCCAATAAAGCAATTAGGGAGAGGCCTGGTTCCCAGAGGATGGGGCTATTATTATCTTGTTCATGGTCAGCCTTACATTAATCATGGGACAGGGATAGGCTGCTTCTTCCCCCTCCTTCAAAATTAACTAAAACAAACATTTCTGAAAAGAAGCAGTCCCAAAACAGCCACATTCTCAGCCTGGTAAATATTCTGTCCTACACAGAGGAGGACAATGTTATCTGGTGTATGGAAAATCCTTATCCGAATGTGTAACCTGACCCAGTTCTCTGGCTGAACAGGGAGAAGAACAACTCCTGAAGAAGTCTGAACTCAGCCTTGAGCTTGTTTTTGCTCTGCTCGTAGCTCTTCTCTTCTCTGTCACTGTGGCTTCAAAGGGGTTTCAGTCAGTTTGTGATCAGCCTGGATTTCCAGGAGCAACAGAAGAATATAGAAGTAACTTTTTCAAGTCAGAAAACTGGACCTAGCTAGAATCATCACAGTAAAGCTCAGTCTGGCAGGGTGCACTGCTGGGAGACTCAGAGCTCCAAACCCATGCTCTTCCAGGCTTATTCCTGTGAGAAAGGTGCATCCAAACCTCACAGACCTTCACTAATGGGAATATTTGACATTTAAAAAAAAAAAAACCCAATTGACATGAAAACATCAAATTATTCCAGATGTCCTGTGACTTTCCCAAGCAGCAGTGCTGGTGCTCCCAGATCCATTGCAGCAGCCCATGGAATATAAATCTGCTGGCTGCAAAGAAAGAGGACCCCCTAAAGTATTCCCACACGAGCAGAAGGAAGACTGGAAGCACTCAGAAAGCTAACGATTAACCCAAAGAGGAGAACATGGATGTGATTATCCCAGTTGGAGGGACTCCGCTTCCCTCTCCAGACCCCGCAGGGCTCCGTGCTGCTGGGTGCTGTAGAAATGCTTCATTTGGCCAGATTGAGTTTCCACACCAAGAGTCGTGGTGACAAAGACAAACAAACCTTAATTTTTATCTGCTGCTGCCGCGATTGAAGGGGTGTTTCTGTTTAACTAACCTGACATGATTTACTTTCCCCTGTAAGATCTGGTCGTATGTATACACTGAAATCTCCAACTAGTCCAAATAAATCGGGCTCCAAGCTCTGCCCTTAAGGGAGGATAAATCCAATATTCTGAGTAGGTTATTAGACATAACAGTCAACATTTAGTGCAGACACACATCCATTCACACGATAGCGACCTGGGAAATATGTATGCTAAAAATATGTATACTAACTGCTGGCTCTATTTTGAAATGACTAAAACCCAGCTTTCAGGAGCATTGGAAAGTATTTCAATTACGAGAGGAAAAAAAGGGTACGGAATAAAATGGGGCAGGAATGCAATTAATAGTTTTTAAAGGTGCAATGTGCTCATTATGCAATGATTTATGAATAGATTTACAGCAGCGAGCAGATTTTTATGAGCTCGGATATTTCGGGCAATGAATGATTCAGCTTGTGCTGTTTTGTGTCACAGACAAATGAATACAAAACTGGTTTTATCTGTCATTTCTGCTTGTTCAATAATCAGTCAATGAACTCCTTTGATACGAAAACCACTGATTCTTTTCTTTTTATTTTTTTCCCCCCTATAAAAATATTTCCTTTTTGAATCTTGATTGCTATGATCATTAGCTAGATAACTGAATCTGAAGTAACTCTCTTGGGAGAGCCACATGACTAGCGAGGAATTGAATGAGGTGCTAAAAGAGGGTCATATCTCAAAGAAATTCTCCCAGCATCCCTCCAGCAGAGCCAGGAGGTGAGCTGCATTTCCATCCAAAGAAAAAAAGTCACATTTCCCAGTATTTCCAGTTCAGATGGGAGCGAGCCAGCTACAGCAGTTTTCCACAGAAAGAAATTTTTAAATGCAACTCCAGAGAACTCAGAGGCATTTTCTGGGGGAAAAGTTCCAAGCAATTCAGCCAGCTGGTGCCAGAAGCCAGGCAATCACAGCCCAGAGAAGCTGGACAAGTGCTTGTGCCTGGCTCTTGGGGAAGCCTTCAAGGCACAGCCCAGCCCTGCCCAGTGTGGCAGCTCCACAGAACCAGCACAGCCCATCAGGAAGCTTTTGCCCGCTCCTCTTCCCCAGGATCAGATCTCCCAGCATCCCGTGATGTCTCCTGGGACTGCTTCCAAAGGTGCGGAAACGTAACACATCAGGTGGGACATCTGTGGTCCTCTTGTTCCTCGACGTCCCTCAGCAGGAACAGGAATTGCCTTAATGCCAAACCATGAGATGACTCTTCTGGGTCCTGTGGAGCTCCACAGTTCCCTGGGCCACATCATCTTCTCACCTTCTTCTTCTCTTACACAGCAGCTCAGGAAACTTCTGCCATCTGGAGATACCAACAAGCGCTGTCCAGGTAACAGGGAGAAGGGATGAGGGCATTTTTCTTCCCAGGTTCCTTTTTGGTTTTGGCAATTCTTTCTTGGAAAAAAACCTCATCAGTGTAGAGGAAGAACTGCTGGCCATGAAGGAGTAGTTTTGCACACTGTGCCCTGTTGCCACATTTTCTGTGTGCGAGATAGGGAATGTCTTCATCCCAAACCATCTCCCCATTGGCTGACAGCTCCATTTTAGCATCAGAATCAGATCAATAAGTGCTTAAAAGATGGGAGACAAAGGATTGGAGAAGCAGAGCAAGGGGCCCCGCTCACGGAGATTTAATGAGACCTGAGCTGTTCAGCAGATCCGTAAATGAGCTGGGGAAGGGAGAAAACACTGAGGTGGCAAAGCTTTGTAAAAAAATCTCTTTTTTTTTTTTTTCCTGTCAAAGCAATGCCTTCCTGCAAATTGCCAAAGAATGTCAGGATATGGAGCACCTGAGAGATCAAATAGCAGGTGAAAATCAGTGTTGGTAAGTGCAGTGTAAAGCATTTCAGGGAAAAAAAAAAAAATAAAGCAACTTCAATTGCTGTGTTTCAACAGTGGGTTCTAAATTAACTATCACCATCCAGGAAAGAAATATTGGCTCGCTGCAAATAGCTCTCTCAAATTGCCAACTCCTTGCTCGCCAGGAATCAAAACCAGGACAAACAGAGAGATAATAATTTTTAAGAAGCAATAAACAACGGCCAAGGAACCACCTTTAGGCTGCTGCCCTGCTCATAGCTCGAGCACCACAGCCTGCTCTGCTTACCCCTTCCTGAAGCTAGAACAAACTCCTGCAAGGGGTGACCAGGATGCTTAATGAAAGCGGCAGCCCTTTGTGAGGGGAGATAAAAAAAGGCTCAGGCTTGAAGCTTGCAGAAAAGAATAACCAAGGGGAAAACCTGGTAGATGTCTCTAATGAGTGGCAAAGTTGAGCAGGGACGAGCGATTAGATTCTAACACAGAAGATGCGTCCAATGGGGTTGTCGGGGAGCCAGGGATGAACTGCTCTGTCCTGCAAGGCACACCACGGGCTGGGGAAGGTACCAGAAGCACAAACAGGTATGTTTTTCCTTTAGATAGATAAAGGGAAGGCTTTGAATGGGCAGGAGCTACCTTGGCCTGGATTGGTTGCCCAGCTGGGTAAGTCTGTGTGCCAGTGGGAGGGCAGAGCCACGGGAAGTTCATTTCACGCTTCCACGTGCTCTTGCCCTGTGCAGCCTTTCCCTGGTCTCCCACTGCTGGCCCAAGGGCACCTGGATGGTGATTTCCCTGAGTATTTCTGTGTCCCAAACTACTGGGGGATGGGTTACTGCTGCCTGCTCTTGATCTCATGCTTTAGAGCTGTGTCAGATCTCATTATAACAGTGCCAGAGGATGGGGGTGGAGATGCTGTTTTGCCTGGATGACCCTTTAATGGAGCCAGCTTTCCCCAAAAAAACAAAGGAGAGGAGCTGGGCACGCAGTCCCTTGCCTGGGACTTGGCTGGTGGTGTTTTAGTCAACTGACGTATGTCCCAGTGGGATGAACTGAGTATCCTTAAGGTTGTGGAGTCCTCGCCATCTGATCTCTGGCATTTCAGAAAAATTCATTTTTAAAGCATCACAAAAAGCTTAGATGTGCTGATAGACACAACAGAGCAGCACACCTTATGTGAGCCATCCTGACTGCAGTTGTGTATGTGCCCCCAAAGCCAGCTTGGCCACTGAGAAGGGCGGTGTGGCTCCCTGAAGCCCGGGCTGTGGTAGCCACCTCACGTGCCATTTACTCCCTCTTGGTTACAAATATTTCACGGAGTCACAAAAGAGTTGAGGTTGGAAGGGACCCAAATTTCCAACCCCCCTGGGGTTCTCCAAAGCCTTTAGGCTTCCACTGAACTCCACCATGAGGTGTCTCCTTCGGAAGAATTAAAGTAGAGACAAAGATACCTCAGTCCAGACCTCCCACTGCTCTTTAACTCTGACAGTCACATGGAATGGACAATAGGCTCTGGAGGTCCCTGTGGTCATCCTTCAGATTAGCAAGTGTCCCTGAAATTTGTCCCTTTCTATCCCACCACCACAAGCCATCGATGAAGTGCTTGGACTGTGAACAAACCTCCCCCAGGGTATCTCATGTGCTTCCAGTTTGATTTCTAGCTCGTGAAACGTTAGCGTGTTGGGAGAACCAAAACCCATTATGGTCTGTGTTTTTCTGTGTACTTTTAGGAAGTGCAGCAAGCAGTTGGTAAGACAACACGGAATCAAGTCACAGGCACCTCTCTCCACAGGCTGGAATTTCTTTCCCTCGTGCTCTCAGTTGATTGCCAAACGAAGCATGGACTCTAAGTGGCTAAATTAGCACCGTGCAATGCTCTGTTTTACCTTTTCTGTAATTTACAGCACATAAAAGCCTATTAAAAAATATGAAGTAAAACTCCAAGCATCATTATAATGTATATTGAATTAAGAGTCACATAAGAGTCATCAAACTTGCAGCTGTCGTGGCTGGACATACCCCACGTTTCTGCCCCTCTCCTCACCAATTGCTCGCCTCTTTTATCAGGAGACAGCAAGCTTCAGAGGGCTTTCTGAAAGCCAAGCAGCTCCACAATATTCCTTCAGCATAAAACCTGTTAGTATGTAGAAACATAGGATCATCCAGGCTGGAAAAGACCTTCAAGATCATCAAGTCCAACCAAGAATCCTACTCTACATGTCCACTGCTGAACCGTGTTCCTAAGCACCTCATCTACATGACTTTTAAACACAGCCAGGGATGGGGACTCCACCACAGACCTGGGCACCCTGGGCCAGGGCTCGGCAACTGTTTTGGGGAAGAAATCCTTCTTAATAGCCAACTTAAACCTCCCCTGGTGCAACTTGAGGCCGTTTGCTCGTCTTATCACTTGTTCCTTGGGAGAAGAGACATCTCATAGCACAAGCACGGATCCCTGCTTAGTTTCCTTCGGGGTATAAACCGTTAAAGGAAGCAGCTTAACAGCAGCAAATATACCAGCTGCATATGTCTTGAGGCACAGATGGCAGACAAACAAATAGACATATTGGTAGGGCTGTACAACACACTTTGCTTACCAGATTGAGGACTGTCAAATATTTCCACTGCCCACCGTAAAGGAACACTTCAGATGGCCGCTCTTCTGCTTTCACGTGCGTGATGGAGTAGGCAATGAAAAAATACCAGGCAAAAACGAAGCAATGGTACGTCGCGAGAGTCGAGGTTTCCATGATTTGGGCTAAGGGCGAGTGATGATTGGTCCAAAAGCAGCTTTTCTCTTAAGGTCCTTGGTCACCGTGCATGAGAAATGGCCGAGCAGGAGGGTTTCCTCGGGAGCAGGCTGGGGACGCGTCGCCTCTCCGCTCTCGTCGAAAGGAACAGTCCCAGGGCGACGAACTTTGCTTTTATTTGTTTCCCCTCTCACTCTACCGGTCAGCTGGGGAGGGGGTGGGCGAGAAGAATAGGCTTATTCCCCAGATTTAAATGCCTTGCTCAAGATTAGCAAAGATTACTGCAGATTAGTTGCAGGGTTACGTAAGTTTTTTGGTTGGGTGGTTTATTTTTTTCAGAAGCGGGGGGAGCTCTGCTGCTGATTTTGTGTAACAGGCTGGCGGGTAGCAAGTGAAAACAAGCAGCCTTGTCCTCACCCGTAGCTGTGGGTGCAGCCATGGCTCCAGCTCAGCTTTTGGGAAGCTTCTGCCACTGTTTTTACCTCATGCCAAAGGCAAAAAGTGGGAAACGTAATGGCCTGTGAAAGCAAAACTGAGTTGATTTGTTGATAGGCTATGGAGGTGGCAAAGAAACTGAGAGGAGTTGTAAGCAAAGGTCCTTGGGGTTGCAAATCACTGGGAGTGTTGATGCTGGGATGTGGGAAAAGGCTCTGCTGGCTTTACACCACTCTGCACCTGGGACCCATCACAACCGTGCACGGCAGGTCGGAAAAACCCCGAGTCGCTTTGAACTCCTGGCAGGGATGGAGGCAGGGGACAAAGACTTTGGGTGACAGACCCTAAGCACTGAGGGGGGTATCTCATCTACCTGCTTCTCTACCTGCTACCATTCTCCTTCAGACAGCCCCTCTTCCCTGGTGACGTTATCTCAGCGCCGGGGCTGGGGTAAAGAGAAGACCCGATACTCACACGACAACCCCAAAATGAAGTGAGTACCAAGTTCCCATGGTGATGCTCTTTTTTCCCCTCCCCTCCTGCCTCCCCAGGCAGCCCTAATTAACCCTGGAAAACACACACGGCAGTTCCTATTTGGACCAGAGTCTCCCCAGTTGCAGCGTTTTGCGGGAGGCCTTGAAAGGGAGTGGGCACCGTGCCCCAGCCCACAGCCCCCCCGTCCCCAGGCAGGATGGGCACAGGGGTGGCTCTTCACCCCAGTGGAGATGTCCCCGTGGGCAGGGCTGGGCTTTGGCCAAGCCAACTGTGTTGAGGGATCTCTGGGTTTTTTTCCCTTCTGACTGGCCTACAGTGTTGAGCAATCTGCTGTGGTTTGGTTTGTTTTGGCTTTTCCCTTGCATTTTGTTGTTTTTTGCCCAATAACCGGACGTAAGGCTCCACGTGGGATGATTTCCTGTGAACTCAGACAGCAACGTGCATGAATGTTGGGAAACAGCCCTGGCACTTCAATATCCTCCTGTGTTTCATCGACTTCTCCCCTGACTTCTCCTCCTTGTTAAGACATCCCTGGGACAAAAGGGAGGAGCTGAACAGGACTGTGGCATGGAAGGGCACTTTTTATGGGTGATCTGCACATCCAAGACACTAAGCAGATAGCACGTGACAAGTTATCTTAACCCCAGTCTTTCTGAGCTTTTGCTGGAGTGCAACTTTAAAAATGTGCTTCTGCTGAGTAGGTGCCCGAATACATGCAAATGAATGTAAATGTATGCAAAATGGCAAGGTATGGGTTGTTGTTTTTTTCTTTTCTGAAGGATCTTGGCCAGTATGGCTGGGAAGGTGTCAAGTACAGTGACAGTTTTCTGATGTGGACACCTGTCCCACAGACTGAGACCATCTGCTTTGCTTTCCCATGTATGAGAAGCAAGATACACGTCCTTCAGCTGAGGTAAGGGATGAAGTTCAGCTGTAGAAAAATGGCAAAGAAAGGATGAGTGACAGAGAGGATCTCAAGTCTAATACCCCACAGTTCATGGAGTCCCTCTTACTTCATTGTAGCAAGCAAATGCACTGGAAAGCTCTTAATCTGTGCCTTCTCTTCGTGGGTATGAACATCCACCCAAGGTTCAGTGGAATGGGAAATTCAGCCCCAAGGTTTTGCAGGGGGTGGAAAGAAGGAAGAAAGAAGGAGCACAGTGGGGCAGAGGCAGACGCGCTGCTGCAGGTCTAGTGGGATGGTTTAGGGAAACACCACTTTCCACCTAGTTGGTACCACACCTCACATCTGCTGCTCCCCTGGAGCTGAGCCACGTCCACACACTCTGCCAGTGCTCCCAGTCTGCTTCAGGGGCTCACCTGCTTTGAGCAGCTACAGCTGACTTTGTATGGAACCAAACTGGGGTGCATCCTGGCTCAGGCTGAATCCCAAAGACCTACACTGGCAGGAAGTTTTCTGGTGGGTCGGTGTTACCCAGGAGGTCACCTTAAATCCAGCTAAATGAAGAGTTAAACTCAGTTGCATTAATGCAGGTGCAGGTTGATAAAGAGATGAACACCTCTTTCTTTCCAAGGTTGGACTCTGCAAAGTCTAAGCTAACAGCAGATCCCTGGGGACTGCCCCTCTCCCAGCAAAGGCTGCAGCACAGAAAGAGGCCAGAGCAGCTTGCGTTGTAGCTGCCGTGCCTGCTCGGTGGATTAATAGAGACTTTGTCCTCTGGAGCTGTCAGTCCCGAACCCTTCAGGAGAAATGGCCACTGACGTGGCTAATCAAGTGGTCCCCCAAAGTCCATCATTACCATGCAGTGTTTAGTTACTGCCTCAGCCTGTGGCTAATGAGGCAAGTGGTAGAAACAAATATTCCTGCTTCCTCTTGGGCTGAAGATTCGTTTAGAGACCAGTTAGGTGCCTTTCAAATATTGGTCAATATTTTTGCCCTGCCAAAGGTCAAGGTTTCCTCTCTGTCAGGGCAGCAGTTAAAGCTGGGTGGAGGAAACTAAAGCCCAGGAAACGTTGGAGAAGGTCTAAAAAGCAAAGCTGGGGCTTTGTGTGAAGTTCCTTTTCCTAAGAACATGGGACTGATGCATAACAGAGGCTTGCCTCTCTCTAGAGGGATTCTTTTAGGGTGAAAGCAACAGGAGGAGCTGGGTAAGTGCATTTTTCTTTTGTCTTCCTGACACTTGTTTCTCTCCTCAGTGCAGGTCTATCATCTCATCTGTGGGTTTCATAATTTATCTATTTTTAATTTGCTGCTCTTGTAAACTGGTTTCTGTTAAGGGCAGCATTCCTTGAAAGCAGGGCCTGGGGCTGTTCCTGCACAACATCCTCCGTGTGCAATGTGAGTGTGTCCAGAGTTAACTGGTTCCACTTCTGCAACGTTCTGATTTAGTTGCAGGTAACAAAGGGGGCTGTTGTAAAAGAAGCATCTTCTGATAAAGCATTAGCTGAGAAAGCTTTTCAGCATGTCGTGTGAGGCTGCCTGAGCTCTGTCTTTGGTTTCAGCCACAATAATGATTTGTTCTGTGACTGTGCTGATGTAGGAAATGAAATATAATTAGCAAAACTGCCAACCTGGCACGGTCTGCTCCGGGCACCCTCAAATCCTGAGGCAAGCTCCCCAAAAATCACACGGTTAGTGTAACTCACAAGACTTCATTCTCTCCAGGTTCCATTTGTCTTGGGCTTTAGTAGCTTTTTAAGGGTCTGAGTTTTCCAACTCTTCCTCACAGGTGTGTGGGCAACAAGTGTGAAAAAAGTTTTAACTGCTAATAAAAGCTGAGGGCATTGCCTGGTGATGCAGCAGTGATAGAGATAACTAATGAAAATCAATAGAAAGAACCTGAGCTATTTCACTAAAAGGATGAGAACGGGCAGTGCTACGACACGTGCCTGCTCTGTAGGGCAAGCAGGAGACACACAGGTTATGCATCCTCCTGCATCAGCCCCTTCTCTTTATCTTGTGTGAGATCATTGGGCTTTTTAAATAATATATTTTTCAAGGAGAAGGAAGTGTTTTATCTCATCTTGATATGTTTGTTCTGAATTGCTTTAAAAAAGTTGTTCCAAAATAGCAAAATCCAGAGGTACAATCCAGACCTGGATGAGGCTTCTCCTGGTACAATCAGCACCAGCCTTGTGCAAGCCAGGATGGAGTTCTGCTGGTGTGCCAAGCCCGAAGCTTTTCCTGCAGCAGTGCTGCCTTCCAGCAGTGCCACTCTGGCGTGGAGAGGATGCTGCTGCCACCTAATGAGGTGCCAGAGCCACCTCTCTCTGCACCCTGGGCTGCCAAGAGGAAATATGGGCCTCTGCTTCACGCTGTTGAACTAGTCCCTGACCCCTTCCTCCTCTGCAGAACTGCACGATGGGTGGTCAACTAATCCCCGGAGTTCAGCCCAGCACGGATGCAGAAAGCACAGGGGGGAAAAGTAGGTGCTCTTGAGCTGGTACTAAAAGCCTGGAGCTTGCCTGTGCCCTTGGTTTGAGCTTGGTGTTATCTCACCAGCTTCAGTGGAAGAAGCTCTGTGCGGCACAGATGTACATCAACAGGGACTGGGCTGTTTCTTTCCTTTGGCTTGCTGGTGGGGTCATGTAATAAGTGTGATCTGGGCTGTTTCTTTCCTTTGGCTTGCTGGTGGGATCATGTAATAAGTGTGATCTGGATTCTAATTAAATGTGTTGTCACCGTGGAATAAACCGACCTGGTTCAGTCTATGGTGGCTGTAATGAGAGGTGGTAAGAGATGTCAGCAAGGTGGGCTTAGCGTTAGGAAACTGGATGGTATTTTATGTGTGCTTCTGGATCAAACCAGAGGAGAATCCGGGCTGTTCATAATAATGGATGAAAACTAAGGAATAACCAAATAGAAAATGTAAAGGAAGGGACCTGAAGCTCACACCAGAGTGGGAGGCACAGAAACTACTGTATTAAAAGGATGATCCTTCCCAGATCCACTTACTTTGCTCTTTTACCCTTTTATCTCTCTCTGTCTCACTCTCCTCCACTGGGATGTAAATTTCCAAGTTCAAAACCTGATGTTATTTTAGGACACTTAAAGGGAAAAGAAGTTTGGCTTTGTATGTGACTGGGAAACAGGAAAATACATGCTTACTACATAAAAGGCCGTTAACTGTTGTAATCTGCCAGCCAGCTTGGTGTCGGAGCTGACGCTGTGCTGGAAGGAAAGCTTCACTGAGAATCCTGGCGATTGGATCAAACTCCTGCCTGCCGAAAACGTCGGGTTCAATCCTCCTGGTTGTAGCCAGGATGTGGCACGTGACCTCAGCACATGCTGAGGATGCTTTGAACTGCCTTTTTGAATGTGTTCCTTCTTAGTTAAAAAATAAGAACGAGCTGTAAAGCGTGAGGTTTGGGGGAGCCAAGTGTCACGTGTGAGTGTTTCTGGCTGTACAGCCAGAAGGGCTTGACTGACTGAAGCTGAGCCTCCGTGGTTCTTTGCAGGTATTTAATAACGACCTTGAGCGGAGCATCTCTGCTTTCCACAGCAGTTCTAGTGCAGCAAACACATTCCTCCCAAAGAGCAATTAACGTACCCTGGCAGCTCTCTTTGAGTAAATCCACTTCTTAAAGCATGGAAAGTTAGGCTGTGTACATCTTGAGAGCCTCGTTCAAGGCAGAATAGCCACTCTGAAGACGGCGCCACAGGATAATGACTTCCAGACTGTCCAAAGCTGCATTCCTTCAAGCTTCTCCATCGATGCAGTAACACTCTGTGAGCCACCTGGGCTGCATCTGTACTGTGTGGGAGGTAGGAGCTGTGGTGCACCCCACAGCCTTGCTCCCTTAGCTAGCCAGATGAGACTTGCTGTTGAACTTCCCTCCCACCGCCTGCTAGAGTCTCCTTCCAGTGGGTTTCCTTCCAGGAGAGGCAGCGTGATGGTCTGTGCACACGCAAAACATGACCTGTGGAAGCAGGAAGGGCTGGAAACCAGCAGGAGATGGTTTCCATGAGCACAGCAAAAGTCAGTTAGGAGAGGTGCTGCTCAGGACAGCTCAGCTCAGCAGGTTTAGGACCCGAAGCTGGCAGAGGAATCTCCTAGTGCAGCTTTTCGTAGCTTTGCTGGAAGCCTGCTGCAGAGGAGGAGTTCTTCTTGAGCAGAGTGAATTTAGTGTGTAAAATATTGAGCAGATGAGACTTTGGTTGTCTCCTGTGAAGGAACAGAGGCATAGCCCAGTAACTTTTAAATTCAAGTGAAACCTGGAGGGAAGGGATCTGGGCTCCTTAGGGATGCCATAAGATGCAAAGCACTGTCATGAAAGTCACTAAACTGTCCTGTCACCTCCTGACCTGCCCCAAAACTCAGGTGGCCTGAGCAGCTGCCTGTGTGGATGCTCACTCTGCAATAAAATATTCATTCCTTCTCCTTTGCTCACTGGGGTTTTGTCCCAGGGACCTCAGGGGAAGTTCTCCTGATGCTGCTCTGTGGGACCTGGTAATGTCTGTGTCCTCAATGGCAAAACCAACTCATTTCCTTGTAGTTGCTCAAGTGCTGAGGTGAAGTAGCAGCTAAGAGTGATAAGACTCTTCCTCTCTCTTAATAGAAATTCCCCCTCCCTGCTTCCCTTTGTTCTCTCCATATGATCCTATCTCTTCTCTACTCCTGGTGGTAGCTTCTACTGGAGACAAACCTGCCTTATTTCTGTAGTATTGGGAGGGGGGGATGGGGAGCAGAAAGTAGGTTTGTTTTTCACATTCGTTTTGTTTCTGTTTTGTCTTTGTTTCTGTTCTTGTCTGAAAGTCACTTGAAGCTCACTGTCCCATGTTTATTTTGGAGAAAATCTGTTCCCTACTAAGCTACTGTAGTAATTCTATGTAAGATGTATTATTTTTTTAAGTGGATAAGTTATCCACAAGTCCCAGATGATGCTACATCTCATAAAGAAGATGCTGGAGTGGGCCAAGATTGCCTTAGGAAGTGAGAAATTGTTGTTGGAGGGTGAGCAAAATGGAAGGGTTTGCTTGGGGGAAGGAAACAACCACCTGACCCTGTGGTCCCACAGCATCTCTTGTCACTGCCTGGAGCCCTTGTCAAGTACCTGATACAGTCTTTCCTCTGAGACTTGAATGCCTTTGTTTTGCTCCCCATTTGTGGTGGGGAGAGCGAGGAAAGGTGACGTGATGTGATGTGACCTGCATGCAGTGGTGCCAGTGCCTCACCTGCAACCTCTGACTCCCCGTGTCCCAGCTGTGCTGTGGGGTGATGCCACCCTGCTCTGAGCTCCCCACCCCGGGTCTTGCTGAGGTGTCACCCCAACTCTCACTCTCTTCTGGGGTGGGTGAGTTTGAGATGCTCAAATGATGGTGTCGACTGAAGTGCAGGAGGAGAGGAGCTGTGCTTGGGTGCGCAGCTGGCATGCGGTGCTAGGGGGCTGTGCAGCCAGCCAAGGCAGTGATGCTGATGCTGCCTTGGGAAAGTGGGCTTTAAAATAAGGAGGGTAGGCAGGGCTTCTCCTTCTGAGTTTGTTTGTTTGTTTGTTGGGGGTTTTTTTGTCTTTTATCAAGAAATACAAATTTTTGATAGTCTGCATCTGCCTGGAGCCTCTCCAAGCCATCATTTCTCAGGAGTTACCAATTTTAGTCTGGTAATGATTGTTGCCATTTAAATTCTGCTTCTCATCTTTCCCCAGCCCCCTTGTTTTTTACGGGCTCCGCTGCATCTCTCCCCACCCCTTTCTCTTTACCCCTCTCAGACAAACTGCAGGGCAGCTCGCCTCAGTTAAGAAGAATCAGGCTAGAGGGGATCAGGCAAGGCTCCTGACTTGTCACACAATGGGAGGTGAGAAGGAAATGTGACCACAGCTGAGTCTATTTTGGAGAGCAGCCACTGGTGCCCTGCCCTTTGCCTGGGCCCTGCCACAGGCTCCAGCTGCATCGAGGGGCTGGTCCCTCTGGAGGAAGGAAGAGCCTGGAAATCCCCAGTGTGAAACAGCAAAAGCTTTGTTTC
>JANVCC010000270.1:3747920-3759904 GCA_025345505.1 Todiramphus chloris collaris
TATTTACAGAAGAGAATCTCCAGATCCAAGTAAAAAAAAAAAACAAAACCAAAACCCCCAAACATTTGCATTCCTTTCATTTTCACACATATGTCATGATCTGAATCTTCCTGCTGTTCTAAAATAGTGGGTTTGAATGTGCACAAGCTGAGGAAAGCCAGTAACGACCGGGAAGGTTCAATGGGAGGACTGGGTTTCCCAGAGCTCCGTCCTCTTCAGGGCTTTCCTTTTCCCTCGCCCTCCCTCCCCTCGGTGCTGCGAAGGGGTCAGCGCCTCTGAAGCCGATGGTCTTGTGCGACAGCTGGAAATCATCTCGTAAATCCATCCTCGGGGCAGCCAGCTCTGGGATGGAGCCAGGGGAACTTGCAGCTTGTTTTCCCTTTTGCTTTCCTCAAGCGTTGCTCAGGCTGCACTTTGCTGGCCGAGGCACCGAGCCCCAGCAGCCTTGCACTGGGGGTTTCTGGGGATGCTCCGGGGCAGGAGGAGGGGTTGCCCATGGCCCGGGCTGGCCAGGGAACCACCATCCTACGCAGGCGTCAAGCTGCGGGCTGGGCATGTTCCTCCTCCCGCTGCAGAGGAGCCGGGAAGATCCCCAGCTCCGCTGGCAGTGGTTAGGCACCAGGCACACCTATTTACAGAGGTCTTTGGGAATACGGCTGAAAAACAAACTGCCTGCCTTCTTTTATTTTTTCCTACCCACCCCTCCCTTTCTTTTTTTTTTTTTTTTTCCTCCTGCAACGTTTAAAAGTCCCCTGGTGCTTCGCTCTCCCTCGTAACACTCCCACAGCTCCTCTGCCAGCATCTCCCTTCAAACCACAGCCGAGCAATTACTGGCACTGGCTCCCGGGGGGACGGTCCCGGTGAGGGGTCCCGGCGAGACCTCCCCGTTTGCCTGCTGGTTAACGTTACTGAGGATGCTCCTCTGGGGAAATCCCACGTGGATCGTTTCCGGGGCGTCAACCAGCCAGGCACTTCCAGCAGCTTTTGGCCAAAAAGTGCTGTATGCTCTGTGTGTGCGTGTGTGTACGTATAGAAAATATGTTATTTAGCATCGTAAGCCCTCATTAGCAGCAATGGGATTTGTGTGCTTTACGGCCCCTAGGAAGCTATTTGTTCACTTGCTCCTAATTTGCAGATCTTTGAAGCCAATCGCTGTACCTGGTGATTAAGGGGTTTAGGATTGGGGTTTTTCTGGTGGGTTTTTTTTTTTTTTTTTAATAATCCAATGCAGAGAAAACAGAGGCCTCTCAATAGTTTGCATGAAAAGGCTGCTGAGTGAGTCCTGTGATTCCAGGGCCAAAAATAACAATGCTCCATTTAAACAACGTTCGCTCTGTGATGCAAACTGGCAAAACCCAGCGAAATTTAAAGGGACCCTGTTGAAGTGTGTCTAAAAATAGCTCCAGCCAGCTGTGTTGTGGTGAGTGGGCACACGTGCTCACGTGGTATGTTCCTGCTGCTCTGCCAGTTTTGTCTTGGGTCGGTGGTTTGTTGTTTGGTTGGGTTTTGTTTTCCCCCGATCCAGGCTAGCACAACGTTTGAGCTTTGCCGGCTGGTCGCTGGGTGTAGGAACTGAGCCTGTCCTGGGAGAAAGGGTCTGGCTTTGGTGTGGGAGAGGGTCCCGTGTGCCCATCGTAGCTCCTGCCCTCTGGGGGAGGTAAAAAGTTGCTGTTTGTCCTATCCCCAGAAGCAGGTGCCCTCTTTGCCCTTCCCTCTCCCACGTACCCACCAACTTTCCTACCTCCTTTCTTCCCTCTTGAGGTTTCTGCTGTGGAAATCCCTGCCCTGAGGTTGCTCTGTCACTGGCAGTAGAGGAGTTTGAGCATCTCCTTCCCCCTTGGGCAGAAGCTGCAAAACCTCAGAGATCCTTAGACCTTCTCTGCCAGGCAAAGCAAAGAGCTTGAAGATGTGCAGCATCTGAACAGCTCTTCCCTTGCTCCTGCCCCAGGAGCTGGGTGTGGGACCATCATCACTTCTGAATTATTTTTTTTCCATGCTGATTCGAAATAAAATCCTCAAATAGAACTATTTTTGATTAAAATAATTGCAGTAATAAAAATTACCCCGGCGTGCTTCAGAGTGGCTGAAGTATTTCCATCCCACTCTCTCTTGAGGGTCTAGGTGGGGATGGTACCCATCAGCTGACTGTACCTGACTGACTGAAAACTGCTGCTAAAGGTGGTTTTGAAACCAAGTTAAACGACTGAATTTCAGCCCACTGAAACTGTAAATACTGCTATCAGATTCCCTTTTGGTGTTGACAACATTCACTTTCTGATGTTATTTCCAAAACAAAAGGTCAGCGAAACTTGATGTCTTGACTTGACTTTGTGCTTCTGAGGGAACTTTGCTGGAAGGCTGTTTTCTGAGGGGAACTTTTGCTCTTCCCGTGGTGTTTTTCTTTTTTTTTTCTGGGTACTTGGCACTTTGGTTGTCTCTGGTGTAGGTGTTTTTTGTATTCTGCTGTTACAATATAATGCAGTTGGTTACAAACCTTGCCAGTCGTAGAATATTTATACTGTTGTTTGCATTCTAGTAGTTGAAGATTATTTTTTTTTTGTCTTAAAGCATCCTTTCTTGGCTCTGGGCTTTTAAGTGTAGTAAAAGACAGCGGTGTCCAAGGATGAAGAGAACATCTGCCACCAGAGGCAATGTGGTAGGGATTTAGAATATCAGATAGCCTCTGATATCCTTCCAGGTGTGCACTGAGGGGGGCAAGTAAGAAATCCTTCATTTTGATCTCATTAGTGCTGCTGAAGTGACAATGGACTTCAAAAGGACTTTTCATCTTATGAAGGAGAAAGGAAACTTTCAAGATGTTCCTCTGAAAACAGTTAAATGGAAGACACCCAGTCTATGGTCTTTGACATCCATTGATCTGATCCTAGGCAAGAAAGAGCAGAAGGAAGAAAATAATTCTAAAGCACTTTTAACTTGGTGTCAGCAAATTGTCCACAGTTCATCAGCATGAATTCATTATCTGTCTGAGAGATCAGGGGTCAGAGCAAGTGTTGCAGACAACTTTTGGAAAAGTAAAATCCAAATTTCTACAAGAATCTCCCGGAATACATCCATCTTTTCTGTTTACTTGCTGCAAATGGGTTTACTGGTGAGTGCTGTGGAAGTAAAAAAAAGGGTGGGGAGAAGGGGTCAAACCACCGGCAAATTTCAGAGTAGTCCCAGAAAAGCTCATTCTGAGTTTGTCATAGACATGAGTGGTGCTTTTTAAATAAAAATTTTAAAAAAAAGGGGGAGTTAATCATTCAAATAGAGTAAGACTGGCTGATTCGTGTGTTCAATCAAGACTAATCACCACAGCTTGAATTTTGAATATTTAATGCTTGTGGAGTCTGCTCACAGATGATCTGCATAATTTTTGTCATGCAGATTAGGTTACTTGGCAAATGATGTCAGACACCACACGCGTCTCGAAGCAGGGATAAGCTGGTGGACAACCTGCAAACAGAGGGAGTGTGAAGGAATACAGGACATCATTTCCTATGGCAAGTTTGTTCATTTCTGAGTTTGATTCCAAGACCTACAGGGGTTTAGTTTTTCAGTAACACCCATTGACACACGACTGAGTTTTTACTGGGTAACATTTATAGGAGAGCCATCTCCCTTTGAAGTTAAGGCATCAGAAGCTGGTGTCTGCTGCTATGTTGCAGAGCTTCTTCCTAGGAGCTCTGTACCTACAGCCTCTTTGGTCTACTTCTGTCTTGCATCGCCTCGTGATGTTGCAGGCTGCAGCCCAGGGAGGTAGGCAGAGCTGGTGGAAATGTCACCTGCCTTGAACCTACAGGAATAAAACAAACAGCCTTAACTACATAACGCTGATGGTTAATCAAGTGGAAGTAGGAATTAGAAACTGGCTCACTGAATCAGAGAGAAGCAATGGCCTGATTAAAGAAATCAAAGTCAGCTGGTAAGGGAGAGCCAATAAAATGCAGGTCTTCGTTGGCACGTGAAACCAAATCAATTAAGCAGTGAATTGAAGGAGTGTGAATGTGAAAGCTCTACTAGCTGGCCAAGGACAACGGTTTGAGGTTCAACAAGGGTGAGTGCTGGGTCCTGCACTTGGGTCACAACAACCCCCTGCAATGCTAGAGGCTCAGAGAGGATGTGGAGGGGCTGGATCATGTCCAAAGAAGGGCAATGAAGCTGGTAAAGGGTCTAGAGAACAAGTCTTCTGAGGAGTGGCTGAGGGCCCTGGGGTTGTTGAGCCTGGAGAAAAGAAGGCTCAGGAGAGACCCCCTCAGTCTTGGCAACTCCCTGACAAGAGGTTGGAGCCAGGTGAAGTCAGTCTCTTCTCTCAAGGAACAAGAGACAGGAGAAGAGAAAATGGTCTCAAGTTGTACGAGGGGAGGTTTAGATTGGACATTAGGAAAAATTTCTTCCCTGAAAGGGCTGTCAAGCTCTGGCCCAGGCTGCCCAGGGCAGTGGTGGAGTCCCCATCCCTGGAGGGGTTTCAAAGCTGTGGAGATGTGGTGCTGAGGGTCATGGGTTAGTGGTGCCCTGGCAGTGCTGGGTTAATGGTTGGACTTGATAATCATAAATGTGTCCTCCAACCTAAATGGTTCTATGAATGTCCTCAGGAGAGAGAGACAAACAGTATGTGCTACACCCAGGGCATAGGTGGGTTGGGTGAATGTTTATGTCCATCAGCTGGGTAGCATCACACAGGAGGTATATTTTGATGTCATACCAACTTATCACAGTCTTAGCCCATCTAGGGTATGAGGTGACTTTAAAAACGTGAATTCAGACTTTACAGTGCATTTTATAGGGTTAAGGACAAGAGCAATGCTGTGTTTTGGACTCGAATTGCTCACACAATAGACTGCACAGTTAATTGAGAATTTCTCATTTCGGCACAGTTTGTGCTTGTGGAAAAAGCCTGAAAACAACCTGACACAGCAATCAGTTGTGTACGGTAGGAATGATAACACACACAATCTCTTTGCCAAAGCATTAGTTTGAAGCAGTTAGACTCCTGTGAAGGAGAAATCTGAAAAATGCTAGAAATCTCTTTGCAGAGACTCCATTGCTATAGACTTCTTGCAACCTCCAGAACAATGAGAATCTTCTGACATTGTCATCATCTGCATCCTTTGGAATGTGTTTGTGATTTGCCACAAATTAGGTGATGATAGGCAGCAAAATGCAGAAAATGTCTAAAAGAAAAGAAAATCTTTTTTTCATACAGGAGTTTGTCCCCTTTCTCCTTCAGCCTTTGCAATTGGATCCACCAGTGAAAGTTAACTGTAAATAAAAATGAAATCCACTTGATTATCTAATATGAGATTTAAAAAAAAAAAAGTATAGGCTGACAGAAGCCAAGTGGATCATGGTTTGGGTTTTTTCCCCTCCAAAGTCTGGGGGAATCTGTGCTAGCTTCCAAAAAGTATGTTGTGCATATGGTGAAGGAAGTTTCCTACATAAAGGAAAACTGTCAGCAAAGCTTGTTGCTGCAAAAAGCCATCAAAGTATGGAAGTTAGTTAAGCTTCAATTTAAAAAAACCCTGAAACAAAACAAAATCCAAACACCAAAAACCCCCACCCTCCAAAAAGCAGCCACAGGGTAGCTACCTGGGTAACAAGAAAGCTTGGTGACATGCCACCAATTAACGCCCACCCTGACCATGCTATATCTGCAGGCTTGCTTAATCTTCCCTGACTTTGGGACCCCTACCCTTTATCCATGGGATTTATTTCTTGTGGAAGGGTGATTCGGGTAAAATAAGACACTTTGTGCATTTCCAGGAGGATGACAAATGCTTTTAAGCACATAATCTCCATCCTTAGAAGTGCTCCAAAGTCTCCTGGACAGGGTCCTGGGCAGCCACCTCTAGGAGACTCTGCTTGAGCAGGGTGATTGAACCAGATGATCTCCACAGGTCCCTTCCCATCTCACCCACATGGATGTGGTCCTCCTCCAGTGTTTTCTGGCAGTTTGCAAGGAGTCCATGTCTTTATTAGGAAACTGTGGGTGCCAGTTTCCAGATATCTTCATACCGGCAAGGCAGATTAATAAAAGAGTGTCAGAGGCTTTTCAATGCCTCAGGGTCACAAAAAGTGAATTCCCTTTGTTTTGGAGCATGCTATAGTAACTGTGTGTGTGCTTTCTCAGTTGATAAATGTCTCCCTAACTCTGACTGCAGCTTCTCATAACAGGAACATCAGGGGAAAAGATGAAATATGTGTCTAGCAGCACAACTAAACGAACAAAAAACCCTCCCTCCACCCTCAGTGTAGCCTTTTCCAACTTAAAGCTTGGAATGCAAAAGAGGAAAACACACCAGAATCCCACTTTGTGCCTTTGAGGTCTCTCCTTTCTCTGCAGTTTCACCCACTGAGGAGCAGCTGCAGGAGGAACAGGACTTTGACTTTTTTTCTTTAGAAAACCTCTCTTTTTTTAGTGTCAGGTAGTGTTTGTCTAGGATTTCTCTGGCCCTTGCAAGGCACACGATGTTCATTAAGTTAAAGAAGTTGTCAGCCCTGTTATGCCTGAGAAAAGGTAGGTGATTAATGGGTACCTGCTGGCATCAGCTGCCTCTGGGCCTGCTGCTGAACAAATTGCTGAAGGCTCAGGAGACACCAGAATTGGCTTTGCCAGAGATGGTGCAGGGCAGGCACTTTATTTTGGAGCAAAGCGACGTGATAAGCTGCGAACTAGTTGGAGAAAATACCTGAAACATGGATGAGAAGTTGAAACTCCACTAAAAGCAGAGCATTCTTGCCTCTTGCCGTTCTTCAGAGAAGTATTGTGGGAGTCTAGAGCAGCAATATCCTAAGCTCTTCTGTAACCCTCCTCGTGACCCATTTCCTCTTTCTAAAAATAAAAAGAAGTTTTTAATCTGTCACTGAAGCGTAGTAGGGAGTTTGGCGGCACTTTTGCTTTCTTTCTGGGGAAGTATGAGCCATGGCAACAGGGAACAATGTTGTGGAGTGACTAATGGAAAGGGAGGAACTGTCATTTGACATCTTCCATGGCACATGAACAGTCATTTTAGAGATGATTTTTCCATAGGGATGAATGTCAGCATTGCTACAAGAGGGTGGGGTTTTTTTCTTCCTTCTGGTTGTGATCAGCACCGTGAACAAGCCCCAGAACCCTGTTCACTGCTGGGGACAGGTAAAGCACAGCACACAAGAGATGTGCAGGCTGCAGAACGGAATTCAAAGAATGAATCATCTTTGTGATTGTCCTTGTTATAAAACAATTTTGTGATGATTCCAGTAATTTGCTGAAGGGATGAGGTGTTGTTTCCCAAGCTGGGAAAAAAAAAAAGCAAACAAACCAACAAAACAAAACCCCCAAAAAACCACCAACCCTGCTCTGTTGCTGTTTTATTTCCCCTGGAAATGAAGTGTGGAGGTTTCCACCTGGCAGATCAATAGCTTTTCAACCTCTTCCTTTCTCTTGCATTTCCCAAATGAATGGCTGTTTTTTGGAAGCATAACAGAAATAATACAGAAAGCGACTGCAGGAAGATTTGAAGTGAAGGCTTTCATTTAAGCCACGGTAATACACAAAGAGATGCAATCTGATGGTTTTGTCTTTGCAGTGAACAATGCTGGTTTACTGGAGAAGGCTCCTGCTTTGTGCAGTTTTGGGCTGAGTGGGCCCTTTCCTAATGTTCAGGAGTCAGGGTCTTGAGGAGCACGCTCCACAGCAGAGATGGCCCCAGCTTATGCTTATTCAGTGCCCGGCACTGGATGCTTCGGGTAGGTTTTGGTGGTGTTTTTACAGGGACACT
Source organism: Todiramphus chloris collaris (assembly GCA_025345505.1). Taxonomy (NCBI): domain Eukaryota; kingdom Metazoa; phylum Chordata; class Aves; order Coraciiformes; family Alcedinidae; genus Todiramphus; species Todiramphus chloris. The sequence continues at coordinate 3,755,681 of JANVCC010000270.1, forward strand.
TGAGCACATGCAAAGAGATCCCAGTAATGCTTAAGCATTGCCAAAAAAGATAGATTTACCTAGGGCTGCAAAGAGATCAAAGAATCAGAATGGTTTTGGTTGGAAGGGACTTTAAAGATCATACTGTTCCAACCCCCCTGCCATTGGGGGGATACCTCCTGCTAGACCAGGTTGCTCAAGGCCTCATCCAACCTGAATTTGAACAGATGCAGTGATGGAGCATCCACAGCTTCTCTGAGTGTTGAGCTTCCTATAAGCTCTTTCCCTTAGGCTCTCCTCAAGGCACAGTGCTATCTGCTTGACCCTGGGGCAAGAGGAGGGCTCAGATCACCCATCAGTGGACCTAGCCTCATTTTATGGCTACACCCAGCTAGCATAGATATGGTATTTGCACTCCCCTCTGATTTTATTTGATTTTTATTTTAAAATCTCTGTGGAGAAACACGTTTTGCAGGTCCCTATCTGATGGGTTCACTCCTAAAGCTGAAAAGAAGGGTGGTGAGGCTGGGGTGGGGGGAAGCAATAGGTCTGGCTTTCTCAAACGTCTAGTGGGTGGTTTTGAGGACTCGGGAGGGAGCTGGTTTAGGGAGTGATGGCTTTCAGTTGGCTCTAGTCCACTTTAGCTCGTCAGGCAAGACTTGAAGCACTTCACATCGCTAAAGTTTGTATTTCCAGCCTTGGCTATGTTTTATAGTAGCCACCACCCTGAACGTTGCCTTTTATTCTGGACAAGTTGTCTTTTCAGCAGTGTTTAAATGTACTCTTAATGTGAATTATCATGTTTTATGGTCCAGCATCTGAAAAAAAAAAAGGTGGGGGGGAGGCTTTAAGAAAGCCTTTCGCTGGCAGTAAATTAGATCCTAGTTTCTGTGATAAGCTGTAACAGCTCTTTCGGAGCAGATGTATTTTATCAACTTAACAACGCAGACGGGGAGAGCATGCACTGAGCTCAGGCTTTTAAAGATGGATTTCCACGTGAGTGTGTACACAGTCAACAAGAAACCTGCAGTGGCTGCGATTGTCTGTCCGTGGAGCGCGGTGCAGCTCGGACTGGGGCTGATCCTTACCTGGAGGATGACAGCGGCACCCTTGAAGCCACACGGGGCTGCTTAATGCAAAGCTGGGTGCTGGTGGAAATAGTGGGTTATTGGCCTAAGTTTGGTCAAGGGAAAAGGAATATTCCAAGGTTGATAACCCACCCTCGTGCAGTTTTATGGACCTACAGTACATGGGAGGAACCTCACCATTATCTGCACTACCGTTTCCTCACCCAGGAGCCTTCTCAGCTGCTGTGGTTGCTGCTACACGCAGTGTGGGACATGTCAACAACACCACCTCCCTCCTCCTCCTGCTCCCAAATGCCTCTGCTCCCATCCCCCAGGGAGGGAGGCTTGCATTACCTGCCAGCTTGAGATGTGCTGGACCCACAGCCATGTCCCTCAGCCCAGCAATGCACGTGCATCTCATCTCACCTCTCGCAGAGGGATGGCTCTGAGTGGTGATGAGGCTCCGCTTGGTGTGGGAAATACCAGCTATCTTGTTCCCCCTTCTAACCCTGGGCCCCTGAAAAGCTGACATAGTCCCGGTCTCCCAGGCGCTTCTGTGGCAACTCGTGTTTGTCTGAGGGTCTTCAGAGGAAGCAGGTCCACTTGGCTGTTGTGTGGTAGATGTGGAACACGTCCCTCTCCATTGCCTTGTCATCTTCCTCTTTCACAAGCATCAGTCTGTAGGTGAGGTGATTTTGCTCACCCCAGCTCTATGGGTTGATCAACTCACCAATGATTCTCTTGCTTTTTATTTATTTATTTTTTCTTGAAGAGAGTATTCTGAAGAGAAGGCTGCTCAGTTTTGTGCAGATTTGTATCTGTTGTTCAGTCAGGTTGTGAAAATAGTCAACAGACTTTCCAGGACTTATACAAAAAAAAACCAAAACACCAAGCAAGTGAGGGAAAGTCTGGTAAGTAAAGGATGGATTTCCACACCTCAGTAGAACACAGGGCAACCACAAATCGAGGCAGAGGCCTCAAATCCCTAGGACCTTGCCAATACAGACCGTGAATTTTCCAGCCCTACTGGCAAACTGGTTTGCTAGAATTACAGAACAAAATTCAAGTAGCTGCTTTTCTGTTCTCTTTATTTTTCTAGCCTGGTTCTCTGAGGGAAGCAAGTCTTGAGCAATCACGTTGGCTGCCTGGCTTGGTCCTCTCAATGTCTGAATCTTTTACGAGGTTTCCAGGCCATGCCCACTGATGTGACATGATGCCAGCTACGTTATTTCCTCCTTTAATCTAGTGTGTTTCCCTTTCACTCTGTGGTTGGACCGAGATAGGGGTTGCCCAGGGTTTGGGCTTTCAAGTTCCTTCTTTGAGTGTGGAGGAAATTTGCCACTTCTCCTTAGGGTGTGACGTGATCACGACGATCTTCGTGAAAACCATTTTCTACTCCTGTTTCACCTACAGCTTCATAAGTGACCAAACCAAATTTATCCCTGATTAACTTGCAGCTGGAAGTGTTGACCCTTAAGGCAGAAGAGCCAGCAGCCCTGGGGTTCAGGCATTGCTGGGAAAGGCCCACGATGAAATCCCCACCTGCCTGACTTGGAGAGGCAACCTGAAGTGGGTCTGTGTGCTGGGGTGCCCCTTTTTGCCAGGGCGAGGGCTGCTGAACTCTGTGTTGAGGATCATAAGCTTTAGACCAGGATTGGGTCAAGACCAGAAAAGCCAGTAAACACCCACATAACGTGTAGGAGGAAGAGGCTGTGCCAAAGAAAGCCACAGAAATCATGGCTTCACTTCACCTCACCCTTACCCCAACCGTGTCTCATCTGGCCACTCTTTGACTGCCGGGCTGAGTTGTCCTGGGTGTGTAACCTCAGCAAGCTGGGCTTTTCTTTTCCCCTCTCTATTTAAGCTCTGGTGCTGTGCAGGACAAGTCTTCCCTCTATCATGGGTTTCCACAGGGCCTGTCACCATGGGAGCTGTTGTGAGACCTCTTGGCTTCCTTCTAAAATGCAGAATAACAGCCCCCCGTAGAGTTTGATATTTGCCTGGTGGGTGTCTGGACTGGCTTGGGAGGAGGTGTTGTAGGGGGAAAAAAAACCTGCTTGGTTCTTCCTGGGCTGAACAGCCTTCTGGGTGACTGGGAGCTTTGCTGGCAGGGAAATGTGACATTTGTGTGTTTCTCTTCACTGGATTTGGCCCCAAAGGGGCAAGAACTGGAGGCTGAGGTTTCTGCAGTTGGTGGTTAGTTTCCTATATCACTGTCCCGGGCAGACAGGTATATCTTTTATATAAAAATACATGTATTTACATATTTATTCTGAAATGTGGTGATGAGGTTCTGCTCCATCAAGGTGCTCTCAAGGAGAAAAGATTTGCAAAATTCCATTTTTTTTCATTTGACGTAGTTTGGAGCGGGATCTTCATTTTCCCTTAGATGTAATCCCTGTTTCAATCAATCTCCACATATAAAACAAAGCAAAATCCCAACTTTGGGTTCCAGAAAGGTAAAAAATAAAATAGTCACATAGCCATAGTTGGACAACAGCGTTAACTCTGCTTCCTGCAACAGCTGAAACTTTCCAAGAGGCAGCAGTTGCAAAGCTCAGCCAGATAAACCTTCTTGTTCTCTGAGCGTTGGGTGTCACCTAGACCTTTCAGAAAGAAAATAGAGGTCAAAGGTAGAACTCCGTGATGCAAGAGGAAGAGAATTACAAGACTTTCTTAGGAGGGCTTAACTTTGTATGTCATTACACACCCTTCCCCACCAGAGATGGATGTTTGCTCATCAAGTACCTCCAGCATTGAGGTTGTTACCGTTGCTGCTAAAAGGCTGAGGCTTGCGTGAGAGTTTGCATATAAACCCCTTGACTCTAGAGCAAGTGAAATGGTCAGTTCAAAATGGCCAAACAAAACTCTTGGCAGAGCCACTGGATATTACTTTGTTTGGGAAAATTCAAGGCCACGCGGCCTCAGGGCGAAGAGAGCCAGAATTCCTCTTAGCAAAAGGGGCAGAGCTCTAGAAGCTCTCATCACAAGTACTGACAGCAAATGACTGAGCATCAAACACCAGAAAGAGTTTTCTGGATGTGTTTCTACTCAGAAGCTCTCCCACGATGTTGTCTCTTTTTTTTTTTTTTTTCCCCTTTTTTCTTCATCTTTCTTTCTTTTTCCTCCCTTGTCTGTCTTTCTTTTTCCTCCCTTGCCTGTCTGTCTTTCTTTTTCC
>JANVCC010000270.1:3759914-3790928 GCA_025345505.1 Todiramphus chloris collaris
TTTCCTCCCTTGCCTGTCTGTCTTTCTTTTTCCTCCCTTGCCTGTCTTCTTTTTTTTCTTCCTTGTTTCCAACCCCCCCTTTTTTTTTTTTTTTTTAATTTATTATTACCATTGAAAGCCCTGGCTTGGTTTCCAGCACTTCAGCTAGAACTGCTCTGCAGGTCGCCGTGTGACTCGTTTGACTTTGCCAAGCCACAGCCACAGCAGAAGGTCCCTGTCCCGCCAGCGCTCTGCAAACAAGCGGCGGAGGAGCCGCGGCCGCTGCGGAGTCACCAGCGTCCCACAAACAGGTTCTCTGTTCTCCCGGGTGGGAAAACACCCGTCTGGGTGGGAAAACACCCGTCCCGGTGGTGTTTGGACTTTCTGTAGTTCCAAGGGTGCTTGCACTGTTATAAATAGCAGTGGTGGGGCTGTGATGAAGGCTCTGTTCGACCGGCGCGCTCACTGCCGTGGGGTTGCCTGTTTCTTTCCAGCATTTGTAATCTTCCCTTCCTGGAGTTCGTGATGAATTTGGGAGGGAGATGCTTTGCTGTCTTGGTTGGTGAACTGGAAGGATCCCAGTGCGCTGGGTCTGCTACAGGTCCTACACCCTGGCCACCTGTCCCGGAGACACCGAGCAGCTACACCCTACGTTGAGCTCAGACCTAATCCCTGATCCAGCACAGTCCTGCTTTGCCTAAAACCAGCTCTAGTCATAAAAGCTGCTGAACCCAAACTTTCTTGCTCGGCTGCAGCAGGTCGTGCATCAGCTGGTGATGCTCTAAGCAGAACGGATTTAAATTATTCTCTCTGTGTCTCAGAAATCATCAATTTTGTTAAAGTCACCCCTCAGGCAGTACGCCAGGTCAGCTTTTCTGGTAGCACAGGTTCTCTCGAAATCCATTGCCAAACTAGGGCTTAAATCAATGTTCCTATGCCAAATTGTCACCTTGTTTAAACAAACGTGATTTAATCTCTTTTAAGGCGATGCTGGTCTACACCAGCAGCAAAAATGGCTCTTTCTTTCCAGCAAGCAATATTAAAAGCTTTATTGGATTGAACTGACTTGGAATGTACATCCTAAATGATTTTGCAAAATCATCCGTGCTGCCTTAATCCAGAAAGAATAAGGGATTTCACTGCTACAGTATCAAGTTCTTTTGTTTTTATGTTCTTAGCGTGATTATTTCACTTGATTATCGCACGAGAATTTCATCTGACATTGAGTTCAGGTGTACCCGAATTCATTACACTCTCTAATTTATATTTGATATAAAATGACAATAGCTTGCAAGTGTATAGGCAGACCTTTATTGAAGATAATTACCTGACAGGAATCACTCTGAATGAATTAATCGGATTGAAAATTCGCTTCAATTTTACAGCACTCCAGCGCTAAGGAACGTAACCATACACATTTCCTCTGCTAAATTGTAGCTGTAATTTTGTTTAAAACTCTTTGAATTCTTTCAGGTAAATTTGAGCTCCCCAGAGAAGCCTGTAACACCTAAGCTCAACTTCTGATATTTGATTAATTTGCAATTCAAGATGATCGTGCTCCAGGCAGGTGCCTGGCGCGTTTCCCTGGGATGGCAGGCTGTCACTTGTCTCAGGGAGATGCTTTGGTGGAAAGGGTGGGAGAAGCGGCCGCCTTCCCCGCCGGCATCAGGAAGGTTTGTTCCCTCTTTGTGGAGCAGGTGGGAAAACTGGCCACTGCCCAACCCTAGGGAGGAACTGGGGGACCCAGGTTGTACCTCCAGTCCCTCTCCTCTGATGATTTCAGTTGCTGACCTGCACGGGACCAGCTGTAGGCTCACGTGTGAGCATCTGCATAACTTGCTTTGGGATTTCAGAGGTCTTATGCTCAGGGCTTTGCATAATCCATCCATAGAAATGAGAAATGTTGCTTGTAACTTCAGCGGCTACGCTCATTTTACCTCGACGGGTTGCAATAATTTATTCTCTCAGTTTTGATCTATCTCCCCTAAAAAGAGTTGTCAGAAGTGAAAACCTAAAGTATGCCTTCTGGATTCTTAAGCTATTAAAATTCATTTGGTAACACAGGTCATTTATGTGATATAATGGTTGTTCTGCATCTTTCATTCTTTGGCTGCAAACTGGTATGTATGGAACTGGCTTTCTGATAATTACCTCCTAGAGATATTTTATAGAAATTATATTCAGCCAGGATATAGCAGAAAGGAGGGAAAAAAATGGGCAGTAAACCCTGGGGGGGAGGAGAGAGACATGAAAAATCAGCAATGCATCTGAGATACAGCCGTGGCGTGTTCACACGGGGAAGGCATTCAGGGGCCACAATAGCTTCTATAGGCTGCACCTAGTAAGTAGTGTAATTGCCACACAGACATCCCGAACCAGTATTTATTTCATGTCATATTTAAAAATGAGTTGAGTCATGAAAGTGAGAAATGAAGAATAGCAAAGACTGGAATAGAGAGGTAGAAGACAGATGAAGAGGGAACGATTGTGCTGGGAAATCATATTGAGAGTGAGTGTGCTATGGAAAAGTTAATTCTTTCATAGACTATTAATTAAAGTTTTATTTCCTTGTGTTGAAGCCTCATTGTCCTAATGCATTTAAACAGGAAGGAAGGCAAAGGATGGGGTGGATGCAATTCACCATGAGGAGAGGGAAGTTGCTGCATGTAATGCAGCCCCTCCTTCGACGTGTTCTGTGTCTCTCTCCTCACCCAGTAAAATATTTTTAGAGTCTCCCCAGCATCTTGGAAATAATGATATTATTGTGCTTCAGCTGGTTTATTTGTATTCATTTTCTTCTCAGCCAAATGGGATTGTTTATTGGGAAGCATTACAGCACATCGCTGTGTAGTCGAGTTATTTTGGTTTGGCTGTGCTTGCTTCCTGCAGGTCTGAAGGCTGCCAGCTGCCTGTTCTCAGGGTCTGAGCCAGCAAATTATCAGTACTCACCTTAACATTGATTCCTAGGACTTTATGCAGCTCTTCTGGGTGATGTGCACCAAAGGCTGCTGTAATTTTTATGTGGTTATTCCTATCTGTTGTGCCAGACCTGCAAGACTCTTCATGAAGGACTCGACATGCAAGGCACTGTCTGTATGGGGAAGAGGAGAAGTTGGCCATTGTCTTAGAGGCTGTGCAAACGCCCTTTTTGTGTTCTGCACCCCCAGGATGCTAATGGGGCAGCTTCTCCTCTCTAGCTTTGGTTTCCTGGCTCAGGTGAGGTTCTCCAGATTCATTCCATTGTGATGGAAACTTCTAACTTTGCATGTTCTCACCCAACGATTGTTCATGCTGCAGGGAAAGTACCACATGACGAAAAGTAGAGATTCAGATTGTGCCCTTTCCTTTTATCACTTGCTCGGTCTCTTCTGTGTGCTGCCCAAGTCAAATCTGCACGCTGAGGCTCCAGGTTACTTGCTCTCTATGAGAAATCTGAGGCCAGCAGCAACGTTTAGGGCTTGCATCCTCTCACTCGCATGCTTATCTTTCAAGGTCTGTGATAAAGAGTTGGGCTTACCCAGGGTACCTTGCATTGCTATCTGTGTTTGAGGCAAGTTGTTCTTGGGAGCGTGGAGAGAATTCCACTTGATTTTGGTATGAGTTTGCCTCTTGTTTTTATTGGAAGAAGTGTGGGAATTAGCTTATGTTTGGAAACATTTTATCTCTTGCTTGAAAACTGGACTTTTGAGTTGCGTATGTAGTTGTGCTTAAACTCATATCACACTGTACATGGACTTTCTGAACTACTTCTGTGGAGATCCTGGAATTTACCACTTGAGACAACTAACAAATTAAATCCATGAGATCCACAATTATTTCAAGTGTTGTCTCGCAGGTGAGGAAGCTCATAATGAAAGAATTAAAGGTGAATTGAGCAGTTTAATTCTAAAAAACCCCTGTAACTGGCAATGAAGTCGCTGGGGTTGATCCTATAATGTCCTGTGCATGCAGTATTTCTCCAGATTGTTGTGGAGATATTTCTTCTTACCTTAAACTGTACAGAGATGTTCCAGGAACTTTGGGGGGCTGAAGGTCAGAAGCTGAGATCAGATAATATAAAGGATGTGTAACCACTGTACAATAATGGCTCTCATATAGGAAAAAGACTGATTAAGAGAGTGAAGAAGATCTGCTCTGGAAATGTTTTATGATCTGATCTTGGGTACAGCATAACTGGCTAACCAGCAGCTTTTCTCCAATGCAATTATAGAAATTATCAAACTAAAGTACATACTGCTTAGGAGAATCAAAGAATCATTTTGGTAGAGGATGGAGATTCTCCTTAGTCCTTCTTTTGCTAGTAACATCTTTATAGAAACATTTTAAATTTTTTTTTTTATGGCAGTAGTCAGAGTAAATTCTAGTCAGGCTTTGGTCTAGCAGTAGTCATCAGACAATGTACTAAAGATGCACCAGCACTGAGGAGTGTGGCCCATTAAAAAGCAAAACAACCAACCAAAACTTCTCATGGACCGTGTCCTGTGTTCCTTAAAGAGGTAATAATCCTTTATTTGTCCTTCCTGGAGTGAAGGGCAAGCTGCCTCAGTAAGACATATGGGCCTGGTTACTGTATGTGTTATCAACCCCCTCCCACCCTGCCTGAAATGATCCAGTATCTCAGCCCAGCTTGTCTGGTAGCAGAAACTTATGAGTCAGTTTTGCACTACTTGACCCCGACACCAGCCAATAAATCCCACGGGCTGTAAGGGACAGTTGGAGTGAGAAGAATAAGAAAACATATGGCCAGATCAAGAGATGTGTCTGCTTGGTAAGCTGAAGAAACGCACCTTCAGATTTTTCCCCCTTTGCTCAGAGAGTGCAACTTTTAATCTTCCTGCCGCCACGGAAAAGCTTGGTCACCCTTCTCAGATAAAGCAGTCTCCTTATCTCCTCAATTCCCACTCACCCGTTATTTATTTCCCAAAGTTTGGAAGCTGTCAGCCTCGCATAAGAACCAGCAGCATGAATATTTGATGCCCGCAGTTGCCCTAAGCATAACAAAGCTGACACGCTGCCAGCAGCCATTAAATATGCTGTTTACTCCATAAATGTACCTTTTTGGAAGCCTATTGAGAGACGCCGTCCAAGGAGATTTGAAGCTGAGCATTTATTATGCATCTCAGTGCTGAATATGAATGATCCCCTTCCCTGAGAGCGTCGGCAACACGTACATCCTCCGTGTAAGGAGGGCTTGGGAAGCGACATCGTTTTTGCTTCTGCCTGTTCCGTGGTGATGTGAGATGGCTTTTCAGCTTACCCTGGGCTGGGGTGCACCCGAAAGCCACCTGAATGGGCCTGTGCTTTAATAGCCACCCCTATTTTAAAAAGGTGGGATGGTCTGAAATTGGATTGCGTGCGATAACTTGGGGGTAATTGCATGGTTTGGGGATTTCTTTTTTTTTAATCCCGTTCAAACTTCAGCGGCTTTGCCTTCACGCGAGATGATCTCCCTGGATTTGTAAGTGGACTTCTTTGTGTTTCGCTCGCTGTTTAACACAGCAGAGATTTCATTTGTCTGTGCTGAAATGCACATCTCCAGTGACTTAGACTGTGAAAGAACACCAGCTCTTCCTCTGAAGTTTGGAGTTACTTTTAGGTATTTAAACAGAAAACAGTAATTTCAACCTGATTTGGGTTATATTTTTATCATTATTATTACAGAACTCAAAAATCTGTTAATTTGTTAATATAGAAAGCTGGTCAGGAATGTTTCTTAGAGACTGGTACCCAGTTTGTGGGATATTTAAATGAAGATGCCAACCTGGGGCAACAGAGGGAAGAAAGTTGGTCACTCAGCAGCTCCCCTCTAGAGCTTTTGGAAAACCCAGCCCTTTATTTTATTGAAGAAGTTGGGTACGAAGTATTTCTGAGTATATTTTCATTCTGGCCCCAGGATGCAAATAGTTTGCACAGGACTCTGGGAAATGAGGGAATAAAAATGGACAGGGGGCCAGAGCAGGCAGAGGTGGTTTTCCAGGAGTTACCAAAACAAGGACCACACCGAAAGTGGTGATTTAAAGTGATATCCACCATTCCCATCACCACAGAAAGGGCAGTAGCATTCTCTGATGTTTCTACCTTTTTTTTTCTTCTCCCCTCAAAGGCTACAAGGAAGAAAGGAAAATCAATCTGGTGATGATGCTTAAATTAAAAGTTTTACCATAAGAGGTGAAAAGCTCCTTCAACCAACAGTTTTGTATTTCCAGGTTCCAAAAATTGCCACATTTTCCAGAACCTTCTGCAAACTCTTTAACCACACTCGCTGCTCTGCATGCTTTTACAGACTTCTGTGGCAGTATTTACGACCCTTTATCTAATGTCAGATCTTTTTTTTGCACGACTTTCACGTGGAGTCTCCCTTGACTAACTTGCCGTTAGGTGCATCTGGTTGAAAAGCCCTGAGCACTGAGCAGAATTACCTGCACTTTATTCTTAGCAGTCATCAAAAGAAACAAAAAATACCCTGGTTCAGCTATGCCTGGCAAAAAGCAGGGCAGTGGTGGCAACCTGGATCCATCACACCGTGTCACCTCTTGGCAACAGGAGTCTCTTCTTGGCAAAGACTAGGGATCTGATTGAGCTGGATGTTTTAAAGCTACATATTATCAAAAACCAGAAATAAAATTGTAGAATCACTTTAATAGACAAGGAAAACAATGCAAAACATTCAGCAGTTAAAGCAAAGTATCTGTTGTACCTTTTAAAATGTCTTTTTTCTCCTCCTTGCCAGTGCTTCTAGCATCTCTCTAGGAGTCTGAAATTAAACCGTTTCCCTGTTGATCTGGGTTGGCTTTTTCCAACTGGAAAGGAAGAAAAGAATATGATTTCCTTTTTTCTTCTTTTCCTAGCATTGCAAAAGCCCCGCAAGGATTCCCTTCAAAGAAATTTGATCAGTGATTTAACACAATATAAAATGTTATGTAAAAGCACTAAGAAATATTCTCATAGAAGCCACTTGGGAACAAAAAAAAAAGAGACAAAAACAAACGTTTCAGCCAACATTACAAAGGTCTATCTAATTTTTTATTTTAAAATTTTTTTTAGACTCTTTTTTTTTTTTCCCCTCACTCAAGCACATGAAGAATTGACTTTTCTTATGCGCCTTGTGCCAGAGCCCAAGCTGGGAATGAGGTGCCTGTCTGCTCTTCAGCATTGGATTTGGTAGAGTTGAGGATCCTGAAGGGAGGGAACAAGGCTAAAAGCAGGATTGTAACCTTAGTGCTCAGGGAGCTGGCTTTGGACTCTTCAGGGATGTGCTTGGGAGAATCCCACAGGAAAGGCCTCTGGAGAGAAGACAGGCATTTGTTATCTAGGGGTGGGATGGGGGGTACAGGGGAAAAAGCCATTTGGAATTACGAGACTTCTTGTGGGATGTTTAGGGAAGGAACCAAAGACAGGATATGATCGGGGTTTAGGTGATTTTAGGAGGAAAAAGAGTGGGAAAATAGAGGGGTAAAGGTATAAAAAGGGCTGGTTGCATATAACCCAGTTGACTGGTCAGTATGGCTGGCTGTCTGTGCCCTGGACCCGTGTTCTGTCCTGAGAAACCTGGGGCTCTTTCACCTAGAGAACAGAAGGCTCAAGGGGGATCTTACCAATGTGTATAAATACCTGAGGAAAAGGTCAGCAGCCCATCCCTGGCCATGCTGCTTGTCTGGAGGGGGAGCTCAGTCATGAGGGAGACAAGAAACTACTGGAGAGAGCCCAATGGAGGCTACAAAGATGCTGAGGGGACTGGAGCATCTCTCTTAGGGGAAGAGGCTGAGAGCCCTAGAAAAGAGGAGACTGAGAGGGGATCTGATCAATACTGGTCAATAGCTAAGGTGTGAGTGTCAAGAGGATGGGGCCAGAGTCAGGATGCCCAGAGACAGGACAAGGACAAGGAGCAACAGGCACAAACTGGAACCCAGGAGGTTCCATCTGAACAGGAGGAAAGAATTCTTTGGTGTGAGGGTGTCAGAGCCTGTGCCAGGCTGCCCAAAGAGGTTGTGGAGTCTCCTTCTCTGGAGAGGTTCCAAACCTGCCTGGATGCTTGGTTGCCTCTGGGTGACTCTGCTGGAGCAGGGGGGTTGGATGAGATGATCTCCAGAGGTTCCTTCCAACCCCCATCATTCTGTGATGCTGTGTCCAGCTGCCCTTGACACCCCCTGCCCAGCCACAGGTCAGGCTCCTCTCTAGAGGCATCCCACTTTAGCACAGGGTAAATATTATTTAATCCAGTAAGATTCCTCCAGATAGCTCTAGACTGTTACAAAAAATATAGAGTAATAATTAAAAAAAAAAAAAAAGGCTGCTGGCTACTTTTGGGCAGTGGTTGCTGAGAGAGTTAAAACCATGGGGAATTTGGCTTGCTGTGATAGGAGTTAAATATAGGGGCACCAGGAATTTCCCTCTAGGCCAGATAAGTCCTACATAAAATACTTGAACTTTGCAGGCATGCACACCCCAGAAGGCAATGCCGAGCATTTCATCCCAGTAATGATCTAGAGGACCCTGTGGGAGAGGGTGGCTGATTCCTTCTGTCTGTGCTTTATTCTCACGCTGCTGTGCAGGAGGTCCACACACCATCCTCCTTACTCCTGCACGTGCCTTCCTCCTCTCTGACCCTTCCCAGCACTGGGGAACCAAATTCACACTTACTCCTTTGTGTGGAATCACTTCAATAATTTCACCTGGGTTCCTCCAGTATTTTCAGCACCACACCTCAGAGAATTATCAGTTTATTTACCTACTTTTTAAAGGTCTGGAGTTTGTTCTCTCGTTCCCTAAAACTCCATGGGAGGTGTTTATTTTGCTCAGGACTCAGCATAAAGTTAAATAAGAAAAGAGATTAAGAAAGATAGAAGAATAAAAGAGGAAAGAAAGTAAAAAGACTGGCTATGTTTCCTGCTCATTAATGAAGCAACTAACTGGTCTGTCCTAGAAGCACTCCTCTGGCTAAATCCCAGCCCTTCACTCCCTGTGCAGACACTTAGACATCCCTGGAGAACTCCTGCTGTTCCAGTGTAAACTCCTACTCACATGTAAGTACTCACGGATGGCTTGCAGCCCTAAGGGGAAGGGAACAAAAGATGTCTGGTATGAAAGAGCAGGTCAGTGGAATGATTCCTAGAAACTTTTCAGATGTTTGTAAAATGAGCTCACTGTCTTAATTGCTGCTGCTTTTTCTTTCTTTCTTTCTTTAATGTCTGTGCATGCTGGTAGGGTAGAGGAGGAGCTACAGACACACACGTTGGTTTTGCCTGCCTTGCAACTTTGGCCAAAGAGAAATCTCCTCCTGACCGTATTTTATAGGTTACTTAGGGATCAACTAAGATCCCAGATTCTACTGAAAAGACACGTGTTGCTCCAAACAGTTACCTGCTTTGGTAGCAAGATCTTAAATGGATTAAATATACATTTCCCAAAGGTGGGAGTGTGATTGTAACGAATACGACTCTTCAAACCTGGTATTTCTGGAAGGATAAAGGAAGGCAAACAGATCCCACCAGCATTCCTCCCTCCAACACGTACATGCAGCTGTGAATGAAAGTTCCCAAGTAATCAGACACCATAAGGACGAGGTGACGTTCCCAGACAATATTGATTTTTTTAAGTAGTGAACATATTTTCTTGCTTACATTATTCAATATGCATTTCCCCTCTTCTGTCTGCAGAAAACCTTGCTGGAAGGCTATTTTTGCTTGCCTTGGCCATCCTGAGTTGGGTGACATGGTAGAGGGGTCTGTGCCTAATGCAAGTGCCCAATTTAAGGCTGCAGGGCTGAGTCTCGCTGTGAAACTGCATCCAGAAAAGGAGCATCTTGGGGGGGGACAGAGAAGGGGGGAGGATGGTGATGTGCTAATAAACACCTGTAGATTGACAGCTTTTAAACCATCTGGCACCTCAAGAAGAATCGTAAAAGCATCTAAATTGTAGTGGGTTATTAAAAAAAGAAAACTGGGAAAGCTGGGCTAGTGTAGCTCAGGGGAGGAGGCTGTGCCCCAGTTCTCTTAGATGGGGAATTCCTTCAAGAAGAACCTATTTCTGCACTCTTTTGGGGGGAACATCATTCATTTTGCTGTCATTGCAGGATGTAAATGAATTAATAGCATGAACAAATAAGGAAAATCATAGCAGGCTAGCAACACCCACAAGAAAAAAACCCAAGATAGGCATGTAGCTGAACTTGGGATTTCTTCCAGAGGTGAACGGATGAAAAAAGCCATACAAGCCTGCTTCTTTGTTTGGTAGGCTGTAGTTTTTGAAATGCAGCATTTAAAGTTTAAGCTTATTCTCTTTTAATCGTCCTCCAGTAAAAATTAGAAGTAAAGATAAATATTTTTAACCTCTCCTTCTGCCTCCAGCTTTTGGTACTTAAAGGGAAGTGAGTTTAAAGTAATCATCTTGTACAACAAGGGAAAAGTTGTGTTGTCTCAATCACGTCTTAGAGCTTTTTTGTTTCAGATCTATTACTCTGCAGCATTCTCCCATGCCTGCAGATATTAATAACACTGGGTCGTTCAGACCAGACTAGCAAATGAGTTTACCAAACTAACTGCAAAGTAGAATTAATTGAACCTTCCTCACAGTCGAGTGTCTTATCACCCGTACGCAGTAGGTGAGTCGGGCAACTGCTGTAAAAACCGAAGCCATGTGCATGTGTTCGAGGGTGATAAACAGGAGTCATGATTGTGCAAAAACATTTCATAGCATCCCAGACTGGTTTGGCTGGGAAGGGACCTTTCAAGGTCATCTCATCCAACCCCCCTGCAGGGAGCAGGGCCATCTGCAGCTAGAGCAGGGTGCTCAGAGCCCCGGGCAACCTCCCCTGCAATGGTGCCAGGGATGGGGCAGCCACCACCTCTCTGAGCAGCCTGGCACAGGCTCTCCCCACCCTCAGCACCAACAATCTCTCCCTTCTCTCCAGTCTGAATCTCCCTCTTTCAATTTCAAACCATCACCTCTTGTCCTGTCACAACAGGCCCCGATACAAAGTCTGTCCCCATCTTTCTGCCAGGCCCCCTGGAAGTCCTGAAAGGCCACAGTAAGGTCTCCCTGGAGCCTTCCCTTCTCCAGGCTGAACACCCCCAACTCTCTCAGCCTTTCTTGCAAACTTCCTGCAAACACAACACGAAGCAATCGACTGCTCTGGGCTCAGCAGCAGCACGTGCTGACCAAAATGATTGCCATTATTACTGGCTGCAGCGTGAAAACCTCAGAGCCCAGAGAACCAGGAGGTAACCGCGTGTGTTCAAGAGCAGCAGGAAAGAGCCTCTCACCTCTCACCACAGTTGAGTTGGATCTGGTGCAGCAGAGGGGGAAGGGGCAGCGTGATAGCCCTTTTCTCCTGAGGAAGTGTGGGGTCACCGCCAGCGCCCATCGCATCGCCTGAGCTTTTTGCTGATGCTCTGCAGGATTCGTTTTCTCCCTGCCTCCCTCCAAAACTGCAGACGTCAGTTTGGGCTTTGAATTGTGTTCTTGGAAGTGACAGACCAGGAAATTCTGATTGAAACGCCCGTTGAGGAGGCCTTTCTCAGTTACATGCAGTCTGCATCAATCAGCAAAGCTGCACCATGAGAAGTCATTTCGTTCTGAGGAGGATTTCGATATTGCAAAATCTGGTCTTGTTCCAAACTGGAATGAATTTCAACGTTTTCCATGGAAGGGAAAACCCTTGGGGTCACTGCAGATCTGGCAGGCTGCTGGAGAGGGAAGGGTCCTAGAAACCCTCAGCCTCTTGCCCCAGGGCTTTCCATGTGACTGGCAGGACTGGGACCGGTGAGCCTGAAAACCACAGGATCTCCAGCTTTCCCAGGGAGCTGCAAGTCTGCGAGCTGGTGATTCAGGTCGTTGTTCCCCAGCAGTCTGTATGGTGACCTCAGGAGAATGTGATGCTGCAGCCCTTGCTCCCCCTTCAATGGATGTCAGTTGGTCCAGTCTGCTTCATCCGTTAGCTTCAAGGCTTGGGATTTCTAGATACATTCCCTAAGTGCAGCCCCTGTCCGAGCATCCCCTTCTGAGAGCTGAGACCTTGGTATCCAGCTCTGTAGGAGTTTTCGAGTTGAAGGGCAAGTTTATGTGCAAAAACATTGTAGCTGATTTGTCTTTGGTGCCAGTTCAAATCTTTGTCAGGGCTGAACTTGACCTCCATGAAATGGTTTGCTGTCAGTGATGGAGATCCTGAGACTGGTATCAGGTCTCAGAGACTCCCTGATGGCTTAATCAAATCCTTTCCCAGGGCAGCAGTTCTGTGGGTATTCTGGCAGATTGCCTCCTCGGGGACACACGATAGCTGAACTGCTGCCTTTGCACAAGGTTTCCAACAACATCCCCGTCCTCCTGCCTCGGCACTGTTTATTTTAGGCAGCACAAGAGAAATGCAGATCTAGGCAAAACAATAACACGTCCGTGTGCCGTACCACGCCTCAGCTTTCTCATCATACAGGATGTTCTTGAGTGCTTTCTGGGGCTGTGCTCTCAGGAACACAGACTCTTCTCTCTAGACCTGACCCTACAAGGACCACGGTGGTTTTCCTCTCCCTTTTGTGAGCACTAACCCCTTCTTTCCTCCAGCATTAACATATGATGGTCAAAATGAAGCCACTTGGCACTCTTTTCTTTAGCACATCTATCACACTGTCTAAACCTACTGAAAATGTCTGTGACCCATCTAGTCCCTTACCTAGGTAGACCCTCACCTCTCTTTCACATATGTACATGCGTGCTCCATCCATCCTTCCATTGCCTAAGCACTAGCCCCAGGAAGGGTCTCTGAAAGCAAGAGGTCACATAGCAAACAACAACTGGACATTTTCTGGAACCAGAGTCCCTTCAAAGGATTCAGCGTAGATGAGTCAACCTTCTCCAGTGGGCAGAAAATGCTTCCTTCAGACAGTTTCTGACCGCAGAGAACTATTAAGTGCTGTACTTGTGATTCACCCCAAGAATGAGCACACCAAGTTGAAGTGACTGGAAGAGAGGGAAAAGGTTTGTAAGGATGTGAAATGTTGCCACTGTTCTCCACTTTAAATGCGCCTGAGGACACGAGGTGCCCCACTAGAATATCAGGTACTCCACACCTACCTCAAGAGACAAATCATGCTTTTCAGGGCCTTGACTGAGCATCTTCACCTCCATCCAAAGTCAATGAGAGTTGATGGTGCTCAACACTTCTGAAAAATAAGCCTAACGTGCACTGGGTTGTGTTGGTGTTTAGCCAGGAGCTTACAGCCTTTTCCCTCTCTCTGCAGCTTTGGGCCAAGCTGTTTTCTTGCAACAACACAGAACAGCACTAGGAATTTATGTTTTTTTGTACAGTGGCAGACATTTGATGGAAATCATCATATGTAGGTCAGGATACACGTCTCTCTCCTCTCCTCTCCTCAAACTTCCTATGGAAGGAGACCAGAAGAGTTTAGCTCATTTACTTTGTCAAAATCCTGCAGGGGAAAGTTCATTGATGCTTAAGGAAAATGTCAGCTAAGAAAAGCTCAAGCTAAAAACAAAGTGTTTCTAAATGGGCAATATCTTTTTTAGGGGAAAAAATAGAGTTTTCTACCCCTTGCTTTCTTAAAGACAGAGCTTTATCATTTATTCAATATATATATTGTGGGGTTTTTTTTTTCAGTGACTCAGATACAGTATGTCTACCAGGCACAGCAGGGAACAAAAATCAGACACCCAGAAAATAAGGTCTCTAGAAGTGTCCTTTCTGCAAGAGGCTGCACTACTGAACTGATAGAAAGCTGCCAGAAAAGGAGCACTACTTGAGCCTAAGCCTGCTCATGGTGAATTCGGTTGAAAATTCAAGCAGATGATTTCAGGGTAATTATTATTATGTCGCTTGCTTAGAGGCAGCTGTGATTTCCTTTTTGCTCAGTGTGGATGGAGCTTTACAGAATGTTTCCCAGCACCTTCTGTGATAATTGACGGCTATATGGAAACCCTGCCTATTGTTTCAGTTTGCACAACATGTTCTTAATTGCGTGGTTTAGATTCGAAACGGGTTGGAAAATGAAAAGACAAATAAAGCAATAAAATATGTAGAATTTGTTTCACTCCTTCACTTTTTATATGCACTCTTGGGTATATTCTCCTTCTGTCACACGCATGGGAGCCCAACTGGTGTTTAATGGAAGCTTTGTGAAAAAGCTGAGAAAAGAGCATACTTCTCTGAAATTCAAGTGGTGCTTTGAAATTGGGTTGTACATGAGCATATGAGAGACTTTTTCCTGTCCACGGGAATACCCTCTGCCTTATTTCCTTTGCCCTGTTATCTTTGGAGGTTATTTATGTTTAATAAGATGATGGCGTAAAAAAAAATTGCAGGGCTAGATCACATCACATACTCAGAACAGTGTGTAGGAATCTAATGGCTGTTTTTCCTCAGGGAAAAAAAAAGGTCCCATAAGCACACAACCTGCCCCTGTGTGACCATTGCTAGGATGAAGTTTGAAGACAGAAGGTTTGCTATAGGAATGAGAAGGTCGTGTCATCGTTGAAGACATTAAGTTCTAGGAGATAATGAAATCACGGACTCTAGTGACAGGGAGAATGACCTACAAGACACAACAGCACTGGTCAAGGCTCTGCGCCCAAGCTACACCAGTGGCTGCATGAGTTCATCTCACTGCCATGGCTGATCACCAGCCCCAATTAGCCACCATGGAGGCTTTGCTAGAGCAGGTTTGAGGAGAACCATACAGATGCATGGAAGTACCACAGCAAGGAGACATGAGGAGATGACAGAAAGAAAGATTTGGATGCCGAATCCTTCTGGCCATTAAGAGAATTCTTGCGAAACAGGCTTGAATGGAGGGTGGAAGGACTTGCTGTTTTAAACTGGAAAACAAAACAAAGTTTGAAACACCACCACTAACCCAGCAGACCAGCAATAATCAGGAAGGCAGAGAATACTGTATGACACTGGAAAGGATTTTATGCAGATGATGTCATTCTTCCTTTGAATGAATGCTATTAATCTGCATCTGAAGCATAAAACCATGAGGTA
This sequence comes from Todiramphus chloris collaris, assembly GCA_025345505.1. Lineage (NCBI taxonomy): Eukaryota > Metazoa > Chordata > Aves > Coraciiformes > Alcedinidae > Todiramphus > Todiramphus chloris. The sequence goes on from JANVCC010000270.1 coordinate 3,774,886, forward strand.
ATGGAATACATTAATTGCTGCAAGCTGCCAGTGTCTCTAGGCCAGTGGTGGCAGTGGAGCCAGAGAAGCCCGTGGAGCCAGCCTCTTGGCACTTTTCCTCCCAGCCCTTGTCCCCAGAGGATAACTTCCACCTCTGCCCACAGGTTCCCATCACAGCTTTCCACCAGCCAGAGCCTTTGCTGCTCCTCCCTCTGCTGCATCCCAGCTCCCCATGCTCCTGCTGCTTTCTCTTGCTGCCACCTCCAAGAATGAGACCACAGACCCCAGCAGAGCTGATTCACTTGGCCCCTGTGCTCTGCTGAGCCTCACCTTCAATGTGGACACACCTTGCTGGTTGGGAAGTCCTAAGTTATCCGAATGGTTCCCTTAGCTCAACTGCAGCGGTGAAAGGGAAGAGCAGTGCAGAGAATCCGCGTGGTGTTTTTTTCCATCACAAATTAAACAAGCCTGTGGAAGCTCTTTGGTTCCAGTGGGAGCTCATTATCACGTCCTTCCAGGTTCTCGGCTTCTGCTCAGGAGAGAACCTCAGGGGATTGTTCAGAGCAGTGTGTAAATGACCTCAGAGCAAGCTATTAGCATTCACTGAGTACCTCCAATAGCAGTAACTGAGGCTAGGGCAAAAGCACTTCCAGTCATGTTTGGGGGGTTTTGGGTTGGTTTGCTGGGGTTTGGTTTTTTTTTTGGTCTAATTAGATTGTACATCCTTTGGAGTTGATTCTTCTGTGTCTAATATAAGTACAGGCAGATAACTGATACTCACTACAGGTTTCCTAGTGATGTATTAGAAGGATAAAGATAGTCTTGGCTATTTTTATGGCGGTTCAAGTGCCAGGACTCTGACCCCAAGGTCTGGCTTGCCATTCCCCAAAGATGAGAGCTCAAACTCTGTGTCTCAAGTGAGGGGAAAGTGTAGTTGGGCATAGAGCCTGGGGTGGGGATTTGCAGTCCAAAGGAGGGAGGAAGGAAGGAAGGGATTCAACTATCAGGGAGAAACAGATAGGGCTGAGGAGAGCAGTGACAGAGAAGAATCACAGCAGGAACATCTTAAAGGGGTATGACAGAGTCAATCAAGCCTGGGAAGGAAAGCAGGAGACCACGTGCCTCCTGTAGCACCTATTTCTTTGGTTCATCCTTTCTGATGTCAACAAATAGCACTGAAACCCAGAGGCAAAACATGTGTGTGTCTCACACATGTACACACACAGAGAGAGAGATGGTGTCAGAGACACAGGGCAATCAGTGGTCAAACACTGATGGGAGTTGTCCTTTAGCTCCTGTGGCAGACCATTATATTCCAGACCATTATATTCCAGACCATTACGCAGGCTACTGCATGCTGGGGTACTGAGGGACAAGCAAAGAACATTTCTGGGCTTTCAACATGCTTTTGTAAACCTAGGCAGTAACTGTCGATCAATTTTGGGGTTTTTTCCCTCCTTTATTAACGGTTTAAAAATCAAGTCCTTAATGATTAGGCAATGCTAGAATTTCCAAAAATTCTAATTCTAGAATTTCTAGTTCCAAAATCCTCTCAGACATGAAGCTTATGCCTTTAACTGCATCATCAGACATACCTTTTCCCTCAGGACCCTTCTTCGCTGCAGGTGTGGGATGGATCTGCTGTGGGATGGATCCAGGGCTTGCAGAGTCCCCTGCTTTGTTCAATATAGAAATTGGCAACACGTTTATTGCCTGAGGCCAAGGATCGAGGAAGGAGACTAGAGGTTGTCAGAGCTCTACCTTGCCTTGGAAAATAAAAATCTATCCTTGGTTCTGCTCTAAGTCCTATATGATGTTAATCAAGTTTTGACAGTTTGACAGCTTACTTAGGAAAGCGTGTTTCTTATCTTCTACACCCCCAATTTCAGCTGCTGATGCTCATGTTTGCAACAAAAGTCAATGTAAGCTGTCCCCTGATGGAGTGAGGCGCTGTGTGATGATAAAGTTCCTGAAAAAACCCAGGAGATCAAACCGGGCATTTAAAATTAATGAACAAATGGGTATTTGTGATACTACGTAGGTGGGTGTTACAGATACTAGGAGGTCTGTCTCCACCCCAGGGTCTGAACGGCAGCATTATTAAGGCTTTGGTGAAAAAAAGCAGGATCGCACAGGAGCTCGTTAACGGCGCAATCAGCCGCAACGTTCTGGCTCCAGCAGATCTTGTCTCGTGGGTTGCTGACCCCTCAGATCTGCTGGCAGAACAGCACATCTCGCTGTTCCTCAGCTTTGCAAAGATGGTCCAGCTTAGCGGGGGCAGGGGTACGCCTGCCCTTTAAAAGCACAGACACCCCCTCCTCCCCCCTCCAAAAATCCCAGAGCGTTTGACAGCATTTGAGTTAGGAATGGACTACAGATGGAGCTCTGCTGGCAGAGCAGAAAGTGTGATTATATCCCTGGCAGAGAAGGGGTGATGAGCAGCTGGTGGTAGGGCCAGGGCACTAGACTCTTACTTTGGGTGAGCTGTGAGCAAAACATGCCTGACCCCACGCCACTGGAGTCCCACCCGCAGCAACACGGGGTGCCCCTCACACTGACCAGAGGAGCAGGACAAGGGGTGATGGTTTGAAACTAGAAGAGGGAGATTTAGACTGGAAAGAAGGAAGACTTTTTTACCCTGAGGGTGGGGAGAGCCTGTGCCAGGCTGCCCAGAGAGGTGGTGGCTGCCCCATCCCTGGCACCATTGCAGGGGAGGTTGCCCGGGGCTCTGAGCACGCTGCTCTAGCTGCAGATGGCCCTGCTCCCTGCAGGGGGGTTGGATGAGATGACCTTGAAAGGTCCTTTCCAACCCAAACCAGCCTGTGATTCTACAATTCTATGACATAATGCTAATGCTGTGTGGGTAACCTTTCTTGTGGTGTCTTCTGACTATGCAGCAGTCAACTTTACAGCCTGAAGAGCACTTCCTGAGCACATTTGGGGTGTAAGTACACACAAAAATACATGTCACATAATATACGTGTCTCATGCATATGTATGGCTTTCCACGGAAAACTGTATTTTTGCTGTCTTTTCTGTGCTGTGCCCAGAGCAGGAAATCCCCAAGGGGCAGGTGAATCAGTCCTATAGCACAGCCAAAATCACCATGAGTCTATCAAGTGGACCTCACAGGGAACACTCAAATCCCATAGGTATTTTAGAGACACTTAGTAACTTCTGGTGCTCCTTAAATATTATCAGCTGCTCTGGCCTGCTGGATGAAGGACAGTTTGGAAAGCTTTCTGTGCATAACTGTGTCTCAGTTGAAGAGGATCACTTCCTTTAATCAGATCATTGTGCAACATGTCTGATTCACCGTGGAGTTGCTAACTAGTGTGTCCTGAGTCTCTCCAGCACATACAAGGCATAATGGGGGGCGGGGGGAAGTGGAAAAAGGAAATGTGCTTTTTAAAGCCACGTCCATACTCTGAGTCTTAGGACAGCGGTGGACAAAATCAGCTTCCTAACTTAGACTAAAGTCTGAAGGATTCTGGTCCCTGCTGACTGCTGGTGGCCCCAAGAGCAGTTTGAAGGGAGAAACGAATAGGCTGAGTGCAGCTAAAAGGATATGTAAGGTGCCCTGCTAACTTTGTGACAATGAGCTAAGCAGCTCCCCCAGGGTGAAGCCGGGTGGCTTTCAGGATGTTTTGGGTTGTCTCAGTTATCCCACCTGGCTGCAGTGCAGATACGTGAGCTGAGCTGGGAAACCTGCCCCTCTGCTGTGATGTTCCTGGAGTCCTATTTGTGCATCAAATGCTTCTGTTCTGAGCGAGAAGGATTTACCAGCTGAAAGGAGGTTTAACATTGGCAGGGCTGCGATTTCCGCTGACTGGCACGGCTTTTCTGCACTGAAGGAAGGATTGCAAGGTAGTTGCAGCTCAAGATCCACTTTCTGGAAGTTTAAAAGATGACAAGACGTGCAACACTTACAGTGACACGGGTGTTGTGTGCAGGTCTGGAAATGGCTTACCAAGAGGGTCTGGGACACTGTACTGCGCCTGAACCTTCCCTGAGGGAATTAATTTTGCCTCTTGGGAGAAAGATAACCTATTCTTCTTTGAAAGAGGTAAAATTGAGTTTAAAAATGGAAATGATCTCCTGAAAAACAGTACCATAAAGCTGGAGAAAGCTTCCCATGGCACACTGGATGTGATAACCTGGAGGAACTGTCCACTGGTGAAGGGGGCTATCTGCATGGTCACCATTCATCCTACGTTCAAGCGGGGCGATTGATTTTTGTAATCCCAAACAAAAGGAGACTCTTCTGAAGCATTGTCACCCGGTGAAAAGCTGCCAAAGACCAAAGCTGCTGCTGAAAAGCCAGTGGGGTGGGCCAGCTTCCAGCTTGGCATCCGCTGCTAACGTTCCATCTACCTAAAGCTGCCATTATAACGTCGTCAGAAAAGGCGTTTTTCATTTCCTGCTCCGCGCTGATGTGTAGAGTCACTGTGTGCTGTTAGCAGCTAAGCCCTGGGTTTCGCTCCAGAAACAGATGCCTTTTATTGAAGGCTGGATCCTGGCAGCACCTCCATAACTACCTCGATAGAAAAGGGTGCGAGAAGCTGCCTGCACACAACTGTGTGCCTTCAGTGCTCTTTCCATCAAGCTTGGGTTTCATTTTCCACTCTCCGCGGCTTTCGTTTCTCAGGTGTGAGGCTTCTCTCCTGACATGACCACGCTCAAGCAGTCGGTGTAAAGAGGAGCACTCGCTGCATCTCCCCAGCATGCGAGAGTGCTCCCGGGTGCTCTTCACCCTGCCTGTGTGAATTTGTTGGTGTAGGAGCTATGGGCTCCTCTGTACCACCTAAAATATTTCAGATCTTCTCCATTAAGACATGCTATGGAGCCACCAGTTTCTACAGGTCAGAGCACGACGGCCACTCGTGGTGGCCAGAGTTCAGCGTGAATCTGACTCATTTTATCAGAAGCCGTTTCAGAAAATGAAACTGTCCTTGTCCTCTCCCTGGATAATCCCCTCCCACCAGTGGCCATGACTCACCCTTGAATAACTCTTCCGTCTAGATGGTTTTGAAGTTCTGTCGAGTCGTCTGTGCAGGCTGGGAGGGTTTGCTCTACGCTGGCTCTACACCTGCCTTTCCCAGCACAGCCCAGAAGGATCTGCCCCGTGCGAATGCTCACGGTGTCCCAGGGTGCTCACACACACGACCGCACACCGGGCGTCTCTTGTCACCCCCGTCTCTCCTACCAAAGTTCCACGCAGCTTTTGCAGCATTCTTGCTTTCTGGGTTTTAGCTGAGTCAGGCCATAAGCACATGTTTACTTTTGTGACTATCTCTGCTGGTTGAAGATATTGCCACCCTGAGGTCTCGGTTATTTTTCCTGTGCCAGAGGTCACCATTCCCCACCATCTGCCAGCAGGTGGAAGTACATTTATATGTTTACCTGTTTACCCTTTTCTTCTTTACAGAATTAACTCGGTTGACTTAAACCACTGAAGAAGACAGTCTGAACCAGCCCACATGCAGAGGAGCATCTCAGGGAGCATCCGTGCAGCACCTTCTGCTAGCAAAGCAGGAGCTGTAAGCTCCATGTGGAATAGACACTAATGCACTCAACCACAACTGGAAAAGCAGAGTGAGGAGAAGACATTTATCCACAGCCCTAACATCCAGCTGACTTCAGCCCAAACCATTGGAGGTGATGCTGGGCCATGGATGGGGTTTTTCAATGTTAAAAAAAAATTCCAACACAAATGAAATTAAAATCTAATTACACAAATTTGCAACGAAGAGGGAAGAATAAATGTAATATGTGAACTCTATTAAAGGATTTGCATTTGTATGGGAACATTTGCAAAATTAAATGTTTCAAAAAGTGTTTCAGACAATTTGGCCAGGAATAATTATGGCATAAAACCAGACAGTAAATACAGAGAAAACCAAATTAAGCTGGGACACGAGCTAAAGGAAGTTACTCATAAGAATAATTGTTTTATATTTAATATACTTTTTTTTTTTTTTTTTCAGCAGCTCTGAAATATCTTAGTGTGGGGTAATTAGAATATAAACTCATCCTAGGAAAACCAAGAGTGCAAGCCTGATCCTGTGTGTGTGTGTCTGTGTGTCTGTCTGTACACTGCTTGGAACAACCCAGCCAGTGGCAAGGGTGAGTCCTGGGAATGGAGATTTTTCTCAACATTCAGGATTCAGTGCAGGGTCCAGCCTGGTGTCAGGTACTCACCAGCGAGAGCATGGAGAAAACAGTGCATGCATTAATTTTTTCAGCTGATTTTTAACTTAGGAAGGATGACAGGTTCCACCAAAGACCACAAATAATAGAGAGCAGCTTGGAAAGGTTCCCCTTGTGGAATGGAAAGATCAAAGGGATACTCAATTTGGGGAAAATTGTCTAGAAAGTGTACGTAACAGGTAGTAGAAGGAGCAGACAGCAGTAATGCAATAGAAAGGCTATAGGAAGTGTAGAAGAATTCTTTCCAGACTTATTATTTATTACGCTAATGATTTGTAGCCAGGCAAACTAAAAAAATCCTTGAAGAGATTTTAAAGTAGCCTGGCTGTAAATTTGAAGGCAGGCTGTATTATCTGCAGCTTGGAGGTTTTGGTTGGAAGTGCTCACGATCCCTTCATTGCAGCTGTGGCTTTCTTTAAACTTTTTAATCATTTGCTCACTGTGGTGGCATCAGATACATTTTTAGAGTTTAAGTCTATTCCAAGCCTTAGAGGATGGAAAATCAGAAGGCAGATGCTTAGAAATGGAGGGGGCTTCAGAAACAGAATATTAAGACGGTGACATATGCATGTTATACACACAGACACACACGTACGTGTGCATATTATATATACACACATTTGTTTAGCCATTTCTTTTGCTTACTCTCTCCATCAGGGCCCTGAGAACACCATCAGTCTTAATGGACCTGACCAGCCTCATCTGGGACACCTCCACCCACTCACCTTAAAAGGGCCCAGAAACCCTTTTAAGTTCAGCTGGAGCCCCCCAGCCCCTGCTTGGGCTCTTTGGAGACAGGCTGGTCTCCAGCTCAACTCTGTCTCATTACCATGGCCCTCCCTGGATATCACTGGACCTGCCCCACAAACCGGCTTCCTGGCTTGATTGTGGATCTAGCCTACCACCATGCTTCTGTCTTATGATCTGTACTCCTGGTTGGACCTGGCTACCATCTCTGGTCCTGTCCTGCTTGGCTCAATCAGGGCTATGGGACCATCTCAGCTCCTGGCTTACCATCCCTTGGAGAAAAGACCTTCTGTTGCTGTGTTCTGACACTCTCGAGTGTGTAGAGGTGAGGTTCTGAGGCCATCACCACCAAAATGACAAGATGGTTACTCTGCAGAGGCACTCTCACTGAAGTCACCTTTCTGCCTGATGATGAAGGAGCTGCTTCAACTGGCTCCTCTTCCCCCAGAGGCAGGATAGCAGCAACCAAAGGCACAGGTAAGGAACTGAAATTTCTGGCAGCGTTGCTACAGTATTTCTAGCACAGGAGAAAAATCTAGATCATGTTTTTATTTTCAGTTCTGAAGATCCGTGGTTCAGATTTGGCTAGAGAGCTTTGATAATCCCCCGTTCAGCGTCTCACCTCAGTGGCTTGAGTCCGCAGAGCATTGCGTGTTTACGTGAGAAATGTGTGCTGATGTGGCTCGTGAGAGTGTTTCCAGAGCTCGGGGTTAAGCTTGTACTCAGTGTTTCCTATCGGTCAGACCAATGCACTTGCATTTTATAGGCCAAGAGGACTGGGACTCTCCAGCTGATGGTATCTCTGATGGTACCTCTGCAACAGACTCCAGAGTCAGCTTTTGATCGCTCTTTATCGCTGTATCCAATCAACTCCATGGTACCAAGGAGTGGTTTTGGTCTTGGTGGTTAAGAGGACGGGACAGCAGGTCCCAGATTTGAAAACAAGGTGTAGCCTTTGCACCTCCAAGCCCTCTCTGTGCTCCCTTTGAGAGCTGCTTAAGGGTTAGACACTAAATGGTCAGCCAAGGAGGAGGATGACAGAGCAGTGAAGGAAGCCTCAGTCCTTCCTCTCCTGACCTGCAGCTTCTCAAAAGATGCATCCAGACTGGGGGGGGAAGGTGGAATGCATAATGTCTTCTTGTCCAACCTGGGTAGGGAAAAGGTGCTTTGAAGTTGGGAGAGTAGTGTGGAGAACAACTGGATCAAGTGACAAAGCCCCCAGCAGTGAGATGGCCTTGGCAATGGGAGTAGGGAATGGAGGAGTAACTAAAAAGTGTTAAGTGGAAAGGGTATTATAAAAAAAACCCAAGCTTTTAGGCAGTTTGCAGGAAAAAGGGGAGATGCAAAAGAGATACCACGAGTTTGGCTTCCATAAAGCAGACTGAAATTATCATGCTTGCTTCATTCTACAGTCTGGAGCCGCGGAGCGAGTTGTTTCTGAATCTCTTGGTTTGTGCGATTAAAATGTTCTTGGCATCAGCTTTGGTTTTAATGTGATTGGTTTTTAAACATAATTAGAAGGGTTTTTACAGCTTTGTGTATTTCTATTTAAGAGACAACAAAAGTAATGCACAGTTGTGTTGGGTTTTTTTTACCAGATCAAGGTCTCTAAAGCGTTACCCCAGAATGGCAATGCTTTCTTGGTAGTAAGATCGTGCCCGGTGGGGCACTGCAGAACTGCCTCTGCACCTTTTGCAGACAATGCCTCTGACTCAACAGAAAGCACGGCCAGTTGTGTTTCAATTCATGATGAACTTTTTTGATTCAGCAACATTCACTTCCTTTTTCTGTCTGAAGTCTGCTGGGGAGGCTACAGTAAGATCACCAAGGACCCCAGGCATGAATGGTCCCGCTAAGACAAGGGGATAACTCAAGTGCTCAGAGGATCCCTGCAAGCCCTGATACAAGAAGCCCTTAAGCACAGGCTCTGGCATTCTGAGAGAGCATTAGCAGCACTTGACAGACATGCAAATTCTTTCCTGAAGATGGGCAAGGGGAAAAATTACTCCACGAGGAAAATACCTCCCTAGAGAGGGATTCACAGCTGTGCTATGCACTCTTCCCCCCTTTCTGCACTCTGGTGCCTGCAGCCTTTGGGGAGCTGAGCTGCTCTTTGTGAGCTCCTCTCCTATCTGTGCCCAGCATCTGCCTCACATGGCTCAGTCTCTTTATCTTAGCAGGCCTGGCTTCCATGCTGGATTTCTTCTGTGTAAGTATTGAGCTGGGCTTTTGTCATGCTTGATGACCTTGGTATCTGTAAGAAGTGAGTGCATGCCACGTTTGGGGGTTTTACAGGCTGGCCAGCCACTCCTTCTGTAGTATTTCTATGAAAATATCATAATTTATGTATCTTGGAGGAACTATGCCAGTTGAAGCCAGTGGAGGACCCAACACCTGGACTTCTGCTTTCCCTTGTGTTGCTGCGAGCCGATCTGGAAGCTGAAGTGTGCATCAGTGTCAGACTTCCCTTTCCACAAACGTGTGGACGTTTCTCACCAGTATGGTGGTTCCACAGCTTGATCAAAGAAAGATACATGTCATATTTTTGTGATGTAGACAAACACTCAACACTTGCTGTAAAGGCAGGGCTGGGGAATGCTTCCCCTCTGAAGGAAACAAACTGTGCTTTCTCTGCTGTGCTGCTTCTCGAGCCAACAGGCAAGCAGCTTTGGAGAGCATGTTTTGGTGTTGCCTTTCCAGACACTACAGAAATAATTAGAAGACACAGTCAGTTGTGAGAAGCCTTATCCCTTCTTGGTGAAAATGGGCTTCAGCTGGAATATGATGAACTTTCTGGAAGAGGTGCAACATCCAGCTGGACCTGGAGAAGCCAGAGCAAAGGCTGCCAAACCAGCCTGGAGCAACAGCCTGGCCAGGTGGGAAACAGGGCTGGATGCTGGTTCTTTGGGCTGCCTAGCAGCCTTTGGCTGATTGGTGAAAAAAATACCTTAAAATAGGACTCTTCTTACCGCAGGGAGAAGCCAGCCTTGAACCAGATCTCTTATTTATACCACTGTTGCTCTCCTATGCCTAGTTTTCCTCTCTCCTGTGCACAACGTGGGTAATCTATTGATGTGTGAAAACAGGTACAGGATGCAGGAATGCTGCTGTGAGAGGGCTTTGGAAAATGAGATCCATGGCTTTTACAGTGTCAGCCTTGTGAGATTTTTGGGACAGCTGCGAGACTGCAAGCGCCGTGTTTTCAACTGGCAATCAATTGCAAAAGTGTGGTTTGAAAACTGACTATGCTCCACAGCATCAGAGCTGGTTGCTTGGTAGCCTTGGTTTAAAAAGATTTAAAAAAACAAAAACAACAAAATACCCAACCAAACAAAAAATTAACCAACCAAACAAAAAACCCAAACAAAACCAACCAAAAAAAGAAATTACTAAACAAACAAAAAAAAACCCCAACCAAAACAAAAACCAAACTGACAACAAAATCACTGGCCACAGGTAGAGGGAATGATTTTTCAGGAGAGTCCCTAAGCAGAGAAATGATATAGCAGGGTTATTAAGAGAAAGGCACCAAGAGCATTCAAAGTAAAATCATACATTTAGTTATTGTTGTAGCCATTTGGATTTAAGGAGGCCTGAGCATCTTCAAATAGATTTTTCTTTACTATAGTTGATCTTTAAATATATAGAAATAGCACAGCTTATGAAAAGTGTGGCATGTCTGCCTTGTGATGCACAACTGCAAATACTCCATATATTATTTGAATGCCACTTCAGAGTCAGGGGAACAAGGCTAAAGGAACTCCAAGCTTTGGTGTTGATCTGTACCTAATGATCTGCTTTGCCTGGCAAAGCAAACATCTCAGGAATCAAAGAAATTTTCTCTTGAGATTTTTCAATAGAATGGGGATTTATATTTTTTTCTTTGAGGATTTCTTATATTCACATCTGTACTGGGAAGGAAGAGAGTGTGGGGGGAAAATTCCAGAGAAAATAATGATGTTTCGCTTATTTCCTTCTAACCCTTCAACCTTTGAGCTGCTAAACTAACTTAATCTGCTCAGAATGCGACACTTGAAAGACCTCTCCCATACATGTCTGTGGTAAACATAACGCTAGAGTGCCGTTGAGTGGCAAAAATACTTGGGGAAGGAGGCATGGGCTGAAATGCTTTTTAATCATTCAGATATGTTAAAATGTTCACGGCTGAACCTAAAGAAAAAGTGTACCGCTGAAAGCATCTTGGCAAGATGCATGTGTGTTAAGGGCATATGTCTTCTGTTTCTTTAACAGATAAAATAAAAGGCTTAGCAAAAAAATGTTGGCAAACCACACTGTGTTTAAATGAACAGTTCAGAACCTAGAGATACTGAGAAAGAAAGAGCAGAGTGAACTCTGGCAAGCTGAGGTGAAGGGGAGATGCGGTGGAAAGTATGAGCAACTTCATGAAAAAGTTCAGAGATGGCAAGAAACCTGTCCTAGCTCAGTTAGGAGCAAAAATACATGGGTGCAAGGGAGCTGTACAAGTACAGAGCCTGCTGAACAACAGAGAAAGAGCTCTCTCTGAAAAGACAGAAGCAATTTTAAGTGGAAAGCCAAAAGCTCTGGGACTTGCTTTCCACGGCTACATCTATGCAACCTTCAGAGCACCAGCCCAAGCTCAAACTTGCCTTGTGTTTGGACACAAGACTGTGCTCAGGGCCTTGGGTGAGCTCCATCTGGGAGGAGGGAAGGAGCCTGAGTTGGCTCAGCCCTTTAATAGAACACCAATGGTATCATATCTTACACTGCAGATGAGCCTTTCTTCTCCTAGATCTTCCCGTGCAGATCTCTGTGGCAATTATCTCTCTCCCAGATGAGCTTGATGTCACATCCCACAAAGCCCTGCTGGATGTGTGGTGTGCTGAGCACAAGGCATTCATCACATGGCAGTGATCCAGCCTGCCCAGGGCAGGTTAGCAGCAGCATGGGTGCAGCGTATGGCATCTTGTGGGGCTGCCCCTTGGAGAAAAAGGCAGCATTGGTTTAACCAGTCTGGGTTTCATTTCTTTCTTTCTTTTCCCCCCATTAGACCTTGGCATGCCATCATGGAAGGTTTGGTTGGGCAGGGAACGTGGCCAGCCTGCAGAGTGCAGAGGAGGTCTCTTGTTCTTGGCCTTGTCATTTGTCCCCTCGGGGAGGATGCTGCTCATGGTGTGGGCATGGCATTAGTCTCACCAGAGCCTGCAGTCCCTCAGAGGGACTCTGCTAAAAGCTTCTCAGCAGGTACTTTGCTCTGTGGCCGATCTCTTGACCTGTGTGAAGGGAGGAAAGAAGGCTGATGCCAGGCTGTGGTAGTGGTTTGGGTAGGGTGAGGAAGGCTTCCCCTGCCTGGAGGAGCTGCTGCTGGCAAAGCTACTCCTGGGGGGAACACCATGGCAACTGGGGCTCTTCTAAAGAGGGAGAAGTACAAACAGACACCAAAATAGTTTTCAGCATAGTGTCTTCAATACAAGCATTCTTGGCTGAAACACTCTGATATCGTTAAGATGAACAAGGTGTAGATAACTAGATATGGCATCAGTGATTTTCACATTCGGTGAAATGTCTGGTCAAAAATACCCAGAAAAAAAAGTGAACCTCTGCTGAATTGTCCCCTGCGAGGGGAGGAGGTACAGGAGCTTGCCATGCATAATGTCCCAGCCAGGACCAGGTCCTTGCTCAGAGCAGCAGGCTGCAGTGACCAGCCAGGTCCCTGCTGTCATCTTTGCCTCCAGGAAAGTGTCTGGCTGTTGCTGACAAGGGAGTGTTGTGAGTATCTGGGGTGACAGCTACCACTGGAGAAAAGGCAAGAAATGACCTCCCCTCGCAGCAGTGGTTGCTGCCGTATCTCTCCAGCCCTGCCGCAGGGGCAGAGAGACCTAGAAGTGCTCTGAGCTCATTCCAGGTAAGCCAAGATCCTCTGACATTGATCTGAACAGTGCTGAAGGAGCAGCCTCAGAGTATGAGCTAACAGCGAGCCGTTCTCTCAGTGAAACTGTTAATTCAACACAGACAACTCATGGAATTTCCCTTTTCTGAGAAAAATCCCAACTTCTGTAGAGAAATAGCGCTCGGTCTTGTTTTGCCTCTTCAGAACTTCAGAAGTTCCCTTAAAAATTCCCTGAAGCCTTCATAAAGATTCTCAGTTGCACGTCAGATCACAATGTACAATAGAAAAATTTTTCACGTTTGATGCTTTGCGTAGTTAAATTTACCACAGTGCTTCACATTCAATATATACCAAGAATTCCAGCAAAATCACGTCCTGTTCAACTAGAGATTTATCACGGGGTGTTTAACAATGAATTATTTAAAAGTACCTAATGTATCATGGCTTCTTGAGAGCCTAATGTGTGTACGTGTATATATTTATACACAAAATACCTGTAAGGCATTACAGAATCTCAGTTTCTGAGCATAGAGGTTTCGAGAGTCAATCTAGAGGATGTTTAAAAATAGGTGTCTTCCTGAAAATGTGCTGGAGTTTTTAGAAAGGAAAAAAAAAAGCCTTAATAATCTTCCCCATGCAGATATACACACAGTGATTTAAAGAGAATCTGTATCCAGTACAGCTCCTTTTAGGTGAAGTCTGAGAAGTATCAGCCTGATCTGTTGCTTTGTCAGAGCCCTTGGCACTGTCTTTTCTCCCTGCCTGGGAGGGATCCTGCCGGAGCCACACGGAGCTGGGCTGGAGGTGGCTCTTTGGCCCCTAGCTCTGCTCACTGGAGTGCCACCAGCTCACAGATGCCTCTTTGGCCACTTTTTCAGATGGTTGTGGGAATAACTTCCCAGACTTTTGAGTTCTGTGTTTTGTCCTGACTCACACTGACTTTGAGATGACTGGTTTTATGTTCAAGGGTGGATCAGCTGGCACCATCTGAGACCTGGAGACCTCTCTCCTCTTTGACACTTCACTGAGTCATTCTTGTGGAGACTCTTGTGCTTGTTTGCAGAGGAAGGGCACCTTTTATATTCTATGCACATCCGCAAGGCAAGAGGCCTGGACTTTCACCCTGCTGGGTGGGATGCACTTTGAGTTCTTAGTAGAACAGTTTCCTGCTTGGCTCCAGGGGGTTTGCTGTTGTCTTCCATTGCAACTTGCATCTATTTTGAACTTGTTCAGGTCCTTACAAAGAGATGGGTGACCAAGGCACCAGCAGCAGCTGTGGTCAGACCTATTTTCTTGGACATCTTGTGAGGAAGGGCAAGGGCAGGATGTGGTGCTTCCTCCCTGATGACACCGGTGATAAAACCTGAAGCTTTCAGACCATGTGTAGCAGAAGGAGCTGGGTGCTGTGATGGCAAAGGCCATCAGGACAGGATTTGAGGGACAGCTGAACAGAACAAGTAGATGTCCAGACCTAGTTTCAGAGGCAGGTTATCTCAGGTTTGTGGCTGGTCAGACCTGGTTTGCCCATCTAAGCTTATGAATATGATCCTGCAGGTGCCATATCGCTGTGTTCAGGTTAATGGTGATTCTGCTCTTTAGCAAGCAGAGCCCTGAGTCTAAAAGACAGAGGGGGAAGACAAACGCAGTCTACGAAAGAATCAGCACTTTGTCTAATTGGAGCAGTACAATACAACATTTCTCCTGAAGATGCTCTTTGAGGGCCTGATTTTTTCCTTAAATCTCTAATTCTATGATGTGAAAGCGGGTTGTGCGTTCGCTTTTACCTTCTGTGCAGTGAATACTTGTGCCACTAAGCCATAAATGTTTTCAAGGTATAATTTAAGTGAATTCAAGAGGAAAAATAGCCCGGAGCTAGTGCCCGTGGCCAAAAGCTTCTGCTAGAAGCAGTCTTGTGTCTGTATGCTTCTCTGCAATGAGCTACGTTGCACCCTTCTGCCCTATGAAATGTGGATGGGGGTACTTCTGTGTCTTGTAAAGCATGGTAGAGGCTGGAAGGGACCTCTGGAGATGATCTAGTCCAATCTTCTGCTCCAGCAAGGTTACCTAGAGCAGGGGACCCAGGATCGCGCTGTCCAGGAGGGTTTGGAATCTCTCCAGAGAAGGAGACTTCACAACCTCCCTGGGCAGCCTGGGCCAAGTTCTGTCACCCTCACACCGAAGTTTTTCCTCCCGTTCAGATGGAACTTTCCATTTTCCAGTTTGTGCCTCTTGCCCCTTGTCCCCTCACTGAGCACCAATGAAACGAGCCTGGCCCCTTAACCCCTGCCCTTTAGATATTGATGAGATCCCTTGAGAACCCTGCTGACTAAATACGGTTCAAAAGCTCTGGGAAAAACTGGAAGATTCTGGCAATGGTCTGGTGAAGGTCTCTCAAGGCAGGGGCTGGTCTGGACACTAAACTGACAAGGGCAGGATGGAGCCTGGGCAAAGTGCTCTCAGCTGAGCCCAGGGGCTGCCAGAGGAGCCCGGGAGGAGGAAGAGCACCGAGGTGATGCAAGAACTTATTGGATTGGGTTTATTTGCTGAAGACATCACGTGCTGGCTCCAAACGCAAAACCTCAGTGGTAGCCGAAAAGCTGCCACCACCTCTTTGTCAAGGAACCTGGATTTAAAATAAAACAATTAGACCACTCCAGTCACCTTACCCCTTCACGTCGCCTTCTGCTTAGGGGCCGGACCAACAGCCGCGGCGTTTACCGGCAGCGGCCGTGCTGCTTTTGCCCGGGGCAGGCAGGGTGACCCCGCACAAAGCACACCCGCACAGCTGCTGCAGGAAACCGATCACCGCGGCACAGCCCCTTCCCTCCTCGGTAACCGATGAAAAAAAAAACTACAAAACAAACCCAAAACCCCAAACCACACACACACACAACCCCGCGGGCCCGGGCCAAAAAAGGGGCGCAGCAGCAGCAGCAGCGGCGGCGAGCGAGCGAGCACGACGCGCCTCCTCCTCGTATTTCCTCCCCCGCCCACTTCCAGCAGCGGCGGAGGGGGGCTCGCTGCCGCCGGCTGCCGCCCGGGATGAAAAGTTAGCGGCGGCGGGATGCGCGGAGCGGCGGTGAGTTGAGTTTCCCGGGGCGCGGCGGGCGGCGGGCGGCGGGGGCGCGGGGAAGCCCGGGCGGGGAGGAACCTCCGGGATCTCCGCGTCAGCCCCGGCTCTCAGCCGGTGTGTGTGTGTGTGTGCGTGCGCACAGTGTGTGAGTGCAGTGTGTGTGTG
>JANVCC010000270.1:3795928-3809934 GCA_025345505.1 Todiramphus chloris collaris
CCCCCCAGCCCCGCCGCCGTCCCCGCTGGGTGCCGGGCTGCGGCCGCCTCCCCCCCCTTCCCGCTCCCCCGGTACCCCCCCTCGGCATGTGTGCAGCGCTTTGTTCGGTGCGGCGTTGCAGAGGGGTTTTCCCAGGCTCCTCCCTCTTTATTCATTCATGGTTTTTTTTTTTTTTTTCCCTCCCCTCCTCTCTCCCTTCCCCTTCCCTTTCCAACCCCTGGCCCCCCCCTTCCCACCGCCTCCCCGGGGTTCGCTGCCTCCCCCCTTCCCTCCTCGGCTTTTTTTTTTTTGTGGGGAGGAAAGGAGAGGGGTGGATGTGACCGCTGCGTTTTGCAAGGGCCCGTTTCTCCCTCTCTTTTTTTGTTCAAATTAAAGAGGGAATGAGTTTTTCGCGTGGGTTTCTGCGAGGTGTCTCCGCCGTGGCTTTCACACGCCCCCCCCCCCCCCCCCAAAAAACCAGCCCTGCTGGTGAGCGGGGGAAATTGGTGGTTTTAAAGCGTAAATAAGATGTCATTTGTGCTGCAGGGGAGCGTCGGGAGGTGCTTGCGATTTATGGATAGCCAGGGGATTGCAAACTCCTGCTCCGAATAACTTGCATAAAGAAGAGAGGGTGTTTATTAGAATCGCTACAAACCTCAGCTCAGCAGCACCCCGAGTAAAGGGGGACTGGGGGCTTCAAGCAGTCCCACCACTTCTCTGCGTCTCCAGTTTGGGTCCGGGAACAGGAAAACGGACCTGTTAACATAAGGTTTTATTTTCTAAATCTCTCTCTTGTCCCTGCAGATAAAGTGATGCGAGGGAACAGTTCGACAGGCTGTGTGCTTTGGAGTTTTTTTTCCTTGGGTTTTTTTTTTTCCTTTAACTTGCAATAATACCCTAGTGAAGAACCATTACTCAGAAGAACATTTTCCAGCCGTCCTTTGTGTCAGTTGCAGTCAGTTTCTTCTCCTGTTTGGGTCCTTTTATGCAGCAACAGACAAAAGAAGCATTAAAAATTGATGATTATATTCCTCAACAGTCTGTAGACTGAAGGGGTGGTTGCGAGTAGTCTATTTTAAGTTGGTTTGAGTTCCATTTTTACAGAAAGATGGTTGTCTTTTAAAGCAAACCCCCTAAATCGATACTTAAATGCTACAGAGTCTACATAAGTCTGTAATCGAGCTGTCCTTAATCAGCTGGTCCATATGAGGAGCCATTCTGAAGTTTATACAGAATTTCTTCTTAGTGTTTACTAAAACATTAAATCTGTTAACATGAGGTAGTATAAATGTTTTGGGTTTTTTTTTTCTTTAAGAGAGAAGTGGTTAGGTTTTTATTTTGTTTAGCTGGAAGAGCAGAATTACCCCGGTCATTTTCTTTTTTAAGCTCCCGTGTCTAAGTGGTTTGCTGTAGTTCTGTGGGAGATTTCACATCCCATAGGGTTTCAGAAACTAAACAAAATGCTCCTTAAACTGGAAGCAAATCGTAGCAGCCTTTGAAAAGTAAGAAAGTTTTGTTGATCTTGAAAAAAGTGTAGATTCGGGGGAGGCAAATGCAGCTTTGTGCCGATTTGGCCGCAAATCCGTGCGTTTGGCTAGTAAAAGAATTCCCTGGTCTATGGAGTTTTTCCGTAGCGGGTCTTTGGCTGCAGCCACCCCAGGACCGACCACTCCAGGGCAGAAACTGAGCTGTTCAACAGCTTGCAGGTGGGTCAAGAGCCAGGGTGGTTCTCTGCCATACGCTGATACTTCATCCGAAATATCCCCCTGGGATTTTTTTCCTGCACGCTCCACGTAAGGAACCTGGAGGCAGCCGATGTTACAAACGGGATGGATTATTGCTGATGCAGTGTGTGTTTGCCCTCCCCTCTGCTTCTTCCCCCTGCCCCGAGATCAAGATCTGTGTCTTAATGCCTGATGTCAAGTTTTGTTTAGTTTTCTGGATTTACTTGCATGGGACGCGAGTTATTGGAAGACATTTTTCTGGCTGGAAAACAGCTGACAAATGTGGAAAAGTGTCTTGGTTTTCTCATGCTTCCTGAGTAATCCCAAAAGGAGTTTCACCCTCCTGTAGTTTTCTTAAGATATCGGAACATTTCACTCCGTAAAAGGATAGGTACGGAAATATTTCTTTCTCATCGTTGATTTCCATAACGGTTCGAGGAGGAAAGGGAGCAGATGGGTATCTTTGTTTTTCTTATTAATGCATACATCTCATAACTTCTCTTGCTTTTGTTTTAGCATTCGGATTAACTGACCCCTTTGACAAGTTTATGGAGCTGCCATCTCCCTGCTTGCTGTACTTCCCATTTCTGAGAGGAGAAAGTGGCATATGAGATTAAAGAAAAATGCCTCGGACAAAGCAGATACATCCCAGAAATCTGAGAGGTATGTAGCCCTCAGCTGAGAAAGAAAAGCTCTCGGGGAAACTCGGTTGCAGTTTCAATTACGAGGTTAAAGGAATGTGTATTGAAGAAGTCTGGTTTGATCCAAAAATAGTTTGCAAGCAAGTTTTAGGAGTCCTCTGCGAGACAGCCCTAAGTTTGAGAGAAATAAGTGGAATCTGTTCTTACTCCTGCAGCCTGTGTGCTCGACAGTATTCTTGATATCCCCCAGCTTACAGCAGTAACCAGCATGGACTTGGAAAATGCAAAGGAAGATGTAGTTTCCTTACCAGAGAATTTACACTTGAAATACAGGGGGAGGTGGGAAATGAGTGTAACGTAGTAGCAGCGTGACATCCGACGGCCGGCAGTTGTTTTTCTTCATAGTAATCAGTTTGGCTTGCTTTTGAGGGGATCAGGCTCTCTTCCCATGCGTGCCTCCTCGCTATTTATCATCTGTCACCCACGCTACCCCAGGCATTGCAAAGTTTGACCTTGGTCTCCTCGCTGTCCTGCCTTTGCACAGACAAATGGGAGCTTGTTGGCTCTGGAAAGGAGCAAGCAGGCGAGCTCCACAAACTGGTAAGCTTACGTGTCCAGGCATTTCCTTGAACAAAATTCCAGGGCACTGAACGGAGCCCAAGACTGGCAGATGAATGTGAGAAAACTGATCCTATGGTTTATATGTTACTGTCTTGGTAGAAGTGGCCCTGGTGGAATTAAATGAGGGGAAAAATACAGGTCAGTTGATCAGCAGACGTGTATATGGAGGGAGAAGATGTTTCCATCCCCACCCTCCTATGTTGCTTTCAGGGGAACGTGATTCCACCTGCACTCTCACACGTAGCTGTCATCAGCTTTTTCTCCAGTGAGCTTTGCAGTTGCAGTATGGAAGCATCCCTTCGGAGAGTAAAAGCCATTGCAAAACCACAAACAGCAACATGAAGTTTTCAGAGCAGGGAACAGCTTTTGATTCAGGTTTTCTCTCTTTATGCCAAAACCCAAACCCCATCCCTCCCGTGTGGCAGTTCACAGTCGGGAGGCTTCTCCTCTCCAGTGGTCCTGCTACAGCTGTACCCGAGGCCTCGTGTTTGCTGGCTGTTACTGCCACTGCCACTAACAATCTCTTTTGTTTGGAGAAGGCTTTTTTTGCAGTGTCTTTATAGTGTCTTTATTCAGGAAGTGCTGAGGAACATTGTTGGGCGGGATGGATAAACCTCCATCACACATCAGGAATTTCACATTTAAGTGATGCTGTTTCCCCTTCTTGCTGAACATGAAACAATAAATTAAGAGGCCAGTTTTTAATATTGCTGCTTACCAAGCTGCTGACATAGCTGAGCTTATGTTTTCTGAGTGAGAGAGATCTAATTTTAGTACTCTTGCCTGATATCTACTCTTGTATTGCTTGAAACTTAATAGGAGTTCAGTCTGTTGTAAAGCTTTCTATTCACTGAAATAAATGCATGTAAAATAAATAATTAATTAAACTCTTACTTTTGTAAGAAATTAATTGCTCTTTATTTTTTTCCTCCCCCTTGTGTAATTTCCCCAGTAATTTGGCTTTTATTGCCCCCTCTAATAGCAGTTTTCATCAGTTCCCATTCTTCCCCAAGTCATGGAGCTCTTGAATGGATTCAGATGGGTTAAACGTGGAGAAGGGAGGTGGAGATCTGCAGTGACGCCGTAATTCGAAATGGTGTTGGAACAGTTAACTGATGGTTAAAACTACACAGGTGCTGCAAACTTCAGCACGTTGTGAACATGTATTGCTACTGTCATGGGTTATTAGAGGTGAAGTGATTCAAAAAATCAGTTTACTTCTCATTAGTTATGCCCTATTTCCATTTTTAGTCTAGATAATGAGGAAAACTTATTATTTCAGTTTCTTTAGTTGTTTTATCTCTGAGAATATTGCAGAAAGTATTTGCTGGAACTTGAGGAGGCTGAAAGGTTTCACAGGTCTGCTTGCTGACAGCTTATTTTTACGTATGTGAAGTTGACGCTCTTAACCATTAAAAAAATGTGGGTTTTAACACTGCAGTTGAATCCCTGTGATTAGTACTGACTGCAGCTACATCTGCAAAAAGCATAAATATCTGTGGTCCAAGGCAAAACTCAGCAAACTCTTAAAACTTTTAGAAGACAAAGTTGGCAGTTTAACCTGTATTTGTAGGTTGAGGTATTTTTAAGTTGGCTAAAGCTGTCACCTTTTGTACTATGTACAAAGAACACTCTGTGGCCTTACCTGGCTTCTCCCAACTCCTTCCATTGCCTCATAGCAATCGAATCACCAACAGCTCTGACTGGACTTGTCCAGAGCCCATCAATGTTTAACTTTTTGGAGAGATCACTGTTGAACAGCCCTTGATACTCTCTATCCTCTTGTGTATCAGCTGAGTTACTTGGGTTGCACTTAGAGCCAGCCTGGAGAACAAACAGCCAAGTCCAAGAACCTGAAGTGTTTTCCCCTAAAAAAACCAAACAACCCCGCACAATCCCTCTCTCCCCCCAAAAAAACCCACACAGGAAAAAAAACCAGGATAAACACTCCCCTCCGCCCCCTGAGTCCCATTAGTTAATTTGAGGTTTGCTGCAGCATAGGAATAAGTTTTGAAGGTTTTAATACTGCCTGTGTTTACCGTAAGCAGCTTTATTGTCTGGGGAAAATGCAGCAGCGTTGTTTAATATAGAGAGCTAAAGTTAAGATTTCGGCAGGAAACCTTTAGGCTCTGCTTTTTGTGACATGGCTTGATTTTTCTCATTCTGTAGACTTCTGAGAGCACGGACAGCCTTTGGCAGATTAGCAGTGGCCCTGAAGTATCAGGATCAGTGAAGATCGAGTTTATTTTTCGTAGGGTTTTTTTTTTTGGTGTGTGTGCTGAGGTCCTTTCCCCTCTCCCCCTTCTTGGCTTTCACTGTCTGTTTATAGACGAGTCAATATAGTCCTATACTAACCTGGTTTTACAGCAGGAGAAAAAACCCTTGATCAAGAGGACAGGATATGGCAGGCATTATTTTGCAACTGAAAAAAAAAAAAAAGGAAATAATTAAATTAGTTGGCCATTCATTTTCATGTTAGTGGCATGGTTCTAATGCCTGACTGCAGCTGAATGAGCACGTTGTATCAGAAGGTGACCAATCCAAAGGTTTCGAGGCATCTGCTGGGCTGTGCTCCTTTCATTATGTTGCTTTTATCACATCAGCCTTCCCTGCTTCTCACTGCAGATACATCCTTACGTGGAAGTTCTTGCCATCACCAGTGGACAGCTTTGGGAAGAGGAGGCAGGAGATTTAGTCTCCTGACTAATTTAGCAGTCGTGATAGGGATGAGTGGCTAAAATCGGAGAGAAATTATGGTTCTGCAGGTCTCAAAAGGGTATGGATTGGATGCATATGCATGTTCTGCAAAACACTTAGTATCTTCAAAGGCAAAGGCCAGAAAAAGCCTGGCGTGGGCTACCTGTCAGCTCTGTGGCTGGAACTGGGTTTATAAGCAAGTGTGCCTGATGTTGCCTTCATCTCTTTAATATTAAAGATGCGTATCGTGTTGCTAATCAAAAGCGTCATCACTCCCCCTCCTGACGTGTGCTGCAGAAGAGGAAAACATCTCTCTCTTATTCAGACACCCAGAGGTCATCTTCCCTTAATTTACTTTATTTGTTGTATGAAGTTTTAGCTCCCTAAAACCAACAAGAGGACTGCTTTGAGTGCAGCTACACCCCGTGTTTACACGGCCGGTTGATACGCAGGTGTAAGAAAACATTCCCTCGAAGCTGTGATGTATTCCCAGAAGTACAGTTACATTAGAGAGTCATGCTTTTAGCAGGGCTGAGTGGGCTTGGTTTGTTGTCAGATGGTTGTGAGGATACAGGAGGAAAAACAGCTCCTGTTTTTGTTTACTCAGAAGTACCCAGTTGCAGAGTTGAAAATGGATTTATTGTGTGTACCGGGTCCAGCACAGGGCTCTGGTTCACCAATGCACAATGGTAACAGGAATGATTTGAGCTCTCTCCCTTTCTAGATAAGCTCTCTCCCTTTCTAGATAAGCTCTCTCTTTAAGAAGACAAGTTGCTGCTGTTTCTGTTTTTCCTTCTCAATCAAATATTTTGATTTGAAACAAATGGCAGAAAAGCCCATAAAGTTCAACAGCTGTCTCCAAATCCTGAAACACTTTGCAGCTGATAAAGAAATGCAAGTATAATGTGCATAGCTTTGCTTAATAGCTGAAAAAGTATTCTTGAGTTTGCTGGAAAGCTGGGTGCATTCTGGGCCTTACACTGTCCAGAATTGCTGGGCATCTACTACTGGTTTAAAATGGTAACGTGCTTTCAGCACTGAAGCAGGCCTGTCTACACTGGAAGCTGGCAGGTCAGTATTTCTTATTAGGGTTTGGTCGTGTAGTCTATAAAACTTGAGAATCGATCAGTGTGCTGTGCTTTGGTTCATGATTTGCATCAAATGACTTGAAAAAAACCCAGCCCACAAACCTGCTGCCATTTCTCAAGGCTCGCTTCTCCAACTTGTGCTCGTTGGGGTCAAAAGAATCGTGCAAGAACAGGGTTTGACTTTCGGGGCTTGGTATTGTTTCTGAGAGAAAAATGCTCCCCTGCAGGGTTTTTCTGAGGGGCTGTTGATGCAGTTTGGGCACATCAGCAGTGCAGCTGGTCTGCTGTACCCGTGGGCATTTGTAAAGGGGCTGCCTCTGTGACTTGCTTGAATTTCTGAGGCAGAAGTGCAACGAGAAGTCAGAGTTTTGATTTGGTGACTTTGTTTTAGAAACATCCCTTGATGTGGCAGCAGTTCTTGTTTCTGTGATCAGACTGTTTTGTATAATTCCTTCTACAAGCCAAAACTGAACCCAAAACTTCCCCTGTGAAGGTGGGGAGAATACACAGCTCCGTTGGTGTATCACTGGATGGAGTACCAGCAGACCCACCTATAACACAATAAATAGAACAGATCTCTTGCAGGCCACAGAACCATTCTCTCTGTGCCTCCTGTTTCCCACCTGGATGTGGAATGATACTATTTCTCTTTTCTTTGTTTTTTGCTTTAGTTTTTTAGAGCACAGAAGAATCTTTAGACCATTTTTTAAAGGTGTGTGTGGTCCAACATCATGCACATTACAGATCATCTTGGCTGCAGCCTTTAAATTTTATTGTCATGTGAATGATTCCTGCGTTTACATGTGGGAAAAGCTGTCTGCAGTGTAAGAAAGGTTGGATTGAAAGCTGTCATTTGCCACCCTTTCCCATCACCTCTCCTGTTCCTGTCTCATCGTTCTGTGTCCCTAACTTTGATCATGTGTTTTCAAAGGGGTCTGGTCCTGTTGACTGCATGGGATGCTTGGAGCTTATGTCGGTGGCCACAGGCAACGGACAGAAGGCCTGTTGAGAGGGGATTGAAAGAACAGTAGGGTGGATAGCATGGGTCAGTCGCCTTGAGACAACTGTGTTTAATTCCTGCCTCTGGCACCGAGTTTCTTGTGCGAGACGGAGCGATTCTGTTACACCAAACCTTTGGAGCCAGCCACTAACAGTGTATGCTGCATTGTGCCTGGTGTCCAGGCACAAATCCTGAGTTTTAGCAACTGGAGTTGGTCCACTATGGCTACAGGTAGGATGCAAAACACTGCAAAAGTACCTTTACAAAAACTATATCAAAACCACCAAGGTCTAGGAGACTTCAGTTGAAGATCCAAGATTAGCCAGTGCTTTTGCAAAATCTTTTAATCTCTCTATGCCTCTGTTTTCTGCCTCTACCTTGGAGATACCGTTACCACACCAGCTTCGAAGGGCTCAGAAGATAAAGTTGTTGTGTAGCAGACACTCGGTGGCTGACTAACGGAAAAGTTGATGAGGAAACTGGTAGTAAATAGAGCCAAGCAGTGAGCGAGCCCGTTACGCGTGCTGGCTCGCTTTGCGCAACCACCCTTACTCTGGGCATTCTCCAACTTCTCGCCGCTTCCCTTCACAACCTGAACATTTCAAAGGTATTCTTAAAAGCTTGCTTCCTAGCTTTGAAAATACCAGGCTTAGAAACCCCAAGAAATTCCACCCTGGGAGTCACTGCCGCCTTGGGACCTCAAGCTGCTGAGCCGTGGGATGCAGCACGGACCCAGCGCTGGGGAGGGGAGGAAGAAATCACTCCCATCAGTGAGCCTTCGTCACCTTGCTGCAGAGCCTTTAGCTGTTGCTGAGAAAAGCCCCTGCAGCCAGGAGGGACTGTACTCACTGTAGGAAAAGCCTTTGGAGAGGAACATCTCTCACATCGTCATTTCCCATTCGATTTTGAGTCCGTTGGATGAGTCGGAAGAGTTTTGCTGGGCTGGTGTGTCGGCAGGGAACTGAACTGGTCTCGGCTGAGAACCATAATTAGAAGTGAAATAAAATGCTCCCGCTAATATCTGGCGTAGAACTCTTCATTCAGAATGAACAAAATTTGGCTAAGATTTAAGCAATTAAAAAGAGGTCCAGAAAACCAAACTTGATTGTAGCTGGCACTGTCAGCTTTGAAGATGTATTTATAGATTTCTGCACGTGCACGCTAAATATTAGGAAAATGGGGCTAATGCAGAGAGAGTCTGCTGGGTACAGAGAGTGGCAAAAATCAGTGCTTTCAGAGGGAGTTAACACAAAAAGAGGGATAAAAGAATGGTATCCCAGCTAACAGGATTGCAAAGAAATACCTGCGAGAGTATTGATGAAGGAAAAAGAATGGGGGAGGGAGCTTAGTTCTGTTCTCTCAGTAGTAGAAAACATGGAATTGTATTTTTTTTAACAGACTATAAAATCATTATACTTGCAGTTAGAACCAGGCTCGAGCTGGAATAAATTGGTGAAGGGTAAAGTTGAAAAAAAACCCAACTGAATTCATACAGAAAGGGGGAAAAAAAGTGGCAGTGAACTGGGGCTTGCAGGCTGCGTGTAAGGCAGTTAGGTTGTTTTCAGAATACAGTGAAGTGGAAAGAGTGCAGATCTGTAATTGTGCCTCACCTTCACATCCTGTGTCATCTTTATTGCTAATTGAGTGTGGAGCAAGAAATGCTGAAGAATTTGGCATTTACAGAAGCATGAACTCCAGGGTGTTAGGAAGGTCATGAAAAAAACCTGGAGCTGTGGAAGGAGAAAGAAAAAGTAAGATTTCAGCAGTTGCTCTTTCAAATGTTTCTATTAAAGCAGGTGGTTGGCTCTGGGAGGAAACTGAGTCAAGTCTTCTCAGCCCAGGAACGACTGTGTTTTGTAAGAGTCCAGCTTTCTTAGGAGCATTTAGGAGAACACGACTTTTTGTGTGTTTGTTTTAAATCCGTGCATCTTGGAATAGATTTTGGGCTGCTGTGTTTGCAAGGTAACCCCTTTACTGCAGGGAGTGTCTGTGTGTGTGAACTTACTTCAAAAACAACCAAACAACCCAAAAGCCACTTCTAATATGTAACCATCAGGAATTAACCTGTAAACAGCAAAATCCTGGAGAAGCTTGGTCCAGAGCCTCCTTGGAGGTTTATGGCCGTCCGTATCTTAAATGGGGGTTACCAAAGAGGCAAATGGTCTCACTTCTTTCTTAATGGACTTTTTACTGCTTTAAAACCCTGAGTGTTTCTCCACTGGCACTCCTGTCAGTATTTTCAGACTCTGAAGGCATCAGTCCATGAAACTTTG
This sequence comes from Todiramphus chloris collaris, assembly GCA_025345505.1. Taxonomy (NCBI): domain Eukaryota; kingdom Metazoa; phylum Chordata; class Aves; order Coraciiformes; family Alcedinidae; genus Todiramphus; species Todiramphus chloris. The sequence goes on from JANVCC010000270.1 coordinate 3,805,952, forward strand.
GAGCTGTGGGCTGTGTGACTGCACAATCTTCCATCTAGCCCGACAGACTTTCCAGGAGCCTTGCTACCGTTTAGAAAGATCTTGTTGCAATGGATTCCCTTTAATCTGAAAGGTACCCAAGGAATTCGCAGCGTCGTACTGTTTCCTTCCTGTTTGCACAAGATGCTTCAAGGGGTTTGTGTGAGAAATATTTACCCTGTGCTCCAGGTGAGAAGAGGTGGACAAGGGTGCAGGACCTCGCTCAGGGAGCTCGGTAACATCACGCAGTTGTCAGCAGGTAGTGTCTGTTTGACCTAACACTTAGCAAAATTGCTGAAGAGGTGAAAACTATATATATTTTTTTTTTTTCCAACCACAGTCAGTCACTACCACTGAAACAGTCACCCTGTAGCCCTACCTCGATGCACTCAGGAAGCTTAGAAATAGACTCTGTTGGGGGGGGTTGTGTTGGTTTGGTTTTCAATCTATAAATTATTCCCTTTCCTGGCGTGTATTTTGAGTTTCTTCTTGTGATCAGACAATTTGATTTCAGCTTGCAAGCTGCTGTAAATATTTACGCTGGAAAATGGGAAGGAGACTTCCTAGAAGTACACCTTTTGAAAGAGCTGCTTACAGCAGTATGTACGCCCTAGACTTGTTCATTCTTTGGTATGTTGGACTTCGGTAGCAAGTGTTCTAGTTCAGTAACGGCTTATGAGATTATGGGGAGAGAAACTCCAGCTCTTAGTCAGAAAAGTGAGTTTTTCCTTGCTGTGTTACAACAGATAAATAAACTGGAGTTTAAATTTCCACATTAGAAGGGTTGGGCAGTACAGTCTTCCCTCCACTTGCTTAAATGTATCATAACTCAGAATATTTACATGGTGAAGAAGGATGGGGGGGGAACACCCCTGTGGCAGATGTTTGGATCCTTCGGTGACGTGTTTGTGGGGGAAGTGGGGAAGCTCTGGTTTGGTAGGCAAGGCACTGTTTGGGTTTGGTTTTTTTTATACAAAAGCTTTTAAAATTCCCTTAAAGCTTCTCTCAGAAAGAGGCTGCTCGGAGAATATGCTGAGTTAGCGATTCCCGCCTGACCTTTGGTGGCAGAGTGAAGAGGAAATGTCTTTGCAACCATCCCCAGGTTGCATGAAAAAGCAGAAGGGTGATTGTTTTTTGTTATGGCAAAGCGGACTAATCCTGTGTGCTTCAAAATGATTTCACCAAAGACTTTGCTGATAACTCGTATCATCCACTCTGGTTAATGCAGTGAACTGGATTTACCACCTTTGATTACCAGCAGAAGCAGCGAAGATCTGTTCATACATTAAATACCCTGTGAACTCTCCTGGTTTTCCCCCCCCCCCAGAATGTGTTTAAAAGCTAAGTCCCCTTCCTAAATCCCAGGGCAGACCTCGGGGGCTAAAACGGCCAAGGTTTGGAGCGAGCTGCGGGGGAGGAAAAGCAGCGGTTCAGCCGGAGCCTGTGGCGCAGCGTCGCTACAAAACAACTGTGTGTGTGTTCCTAGTTACCTATGAAATATGCAGCTTACGCCCTGCCAGCTGTGGTAGTCATGGAATATCCAGAGCACTCCGCGTGATTTCCTCTGATTTCTGGCCTGCTGTCGGGGAGGGGGGTGGAATTGGGCAGCGGGGTAAGTTGATGCTGAATGGGATTGTTTTTAAGGGCTGATCTCTGTTAAGTCAAGTGGCAAGCCGCACGCTCGCTCTTGCCCTAAAGGTTGCACTGCAGATGTCATACGGAGCCAGGAAAAAAGAAAGAAGCCTTGAGAAATGGCACTTAAAAGATCGTTTCTGTGGTGGCTTTGCTATTCCGTTGCCTAGAAGGAATCTCCATCCCGCTGTGCTTATTGGAGAGGAGTGAGTGTCTCCTGCACGATAGATGGACAGATTTTACCTTTCTCCTTGCTTCAGGAATTCTTGCAGAAAGGAGCGTTGCTGTCCCAGATCTATAAAGGAAACACGGTCGTGTTAATTGGATTTAAAATATTTCACTCTCTAGTTTTTAGTAGCAAAATACCTAATATGCCAGAATGTCCCTGTAATTCTCAGTGGTCGGGAGGCAGAGCGAAGTACACTCGTTGTAATGCTTTAATGCCCTGAATCTTACACTGAAGAAAGCAATTCTCTTTTAAGGGCAATGCTTTTGTGCCTGAGAGGCAGTTTGGGAACTGTGAAAATAGTAAACTTCTATTACAGGGCTGATTTAATCATTTTCCAACAAATCTTTGTGTAGTATACACAGCGGACTTGCTGAATTTGCATGTATTTATTAGAGGGGTGGGATAGTTCCCTTTTTTGTGCTAACAGTTTATGGAACATTTAATTATGTTTTCCCCTGGTGTTTTTGTTTTTCTTTTCTTTCTTTTAAATAAAGTATATTTCTGTGCCACCAAACTCTTAATGTTTATGTTAGAACACTCTGTACACAGGTTATGCCCAGGTATTTGTGTCCATTAGCACCTTTTCTTTATGTGCTTTTCCCTTTCTATTTTATTTTCTTTCTTACAATTCTAGAATGTAACCTGAAACAGTGATGCAGCCTCTGGAGATAGCAGAGGAATGGCTTTTTTTTTTGGTGCAGAATGTTTTTTACTCCTGTCAGAGTTGTGAAATGCAGTTTGTCTTCAGCAGGCTTGGTACCAGGAATGCTGGAGAGCCTGGCTGCCATCTCTCCTGCCATACCTGACATCCACGGTCACAAGAAAGCCAGTTTTTGCTGTTTGGCTGCTAAATGCAGATCTGCTCCCCTGCTGAAAGGGTCAAGCATCCCTCTGTTAGGCTCCTTAATTAGCCTAGTCCTTAGGCTTGCTCTGAGGCCCAGAAGCCTTAAGAGTTTCTGGTTTTCTGAAGCTTTGGGTTGTCTTGGTGTGTCACGTGCCCGGGCAAGCTCTCAAGTTCCCTGATGGAGCAGGTTGGGATCTCCTGCCTGGGGCCCTTGCTGGAGGGATCCCATACCCTTGAGTGAGTGGGTGCTGCTGGCAGATCAGGGCACGTCCCAGAGCTCCTGGGAAGTTTTCACAGGCATCCAGGCTTTGGCACAAACCAGGGTTTAATTATTAATGTTTTCTGGTGTCTTAGAGCTGCCTTCTATCATGGCTTTTCAATAATAAAAGAACAGCACATTCCTTTTTTTTTTTCCTCTTGCAAGTGGGTTTTTTTATTTTTTCCTTTTTTTCTTCCTCTGTGTTTTTCTCCTGCTCTCATTCTTTTTCTCTGGAGTGACTTCCAGTTCCAAGTACCTGTGGATATTGCTTCCCTACTGTTCTGCCTGCTGAGGCAAACACAACCAACAGTCTGGGGAGCAACCAGCAGCAGTGGGCACCTGGGAGACGGGAAATTCATCGTGTCCTCTTCCTCCTCCCCAATTTTTCCTCCTGCTCTTAAGTCTCAAACATTTGGTGCTGCTAAAATCTCCCACTCTGGGGTTTGCTCCCTGAGCTAAGTTGTAGGTAAAAAGATATTTCTGCTGAAGTGAGACGGAGTTTACGGGATGAGGACTTAGGAAAAAAAAAAAGAGTTAACAAAGTCTGTTCTTCAGGAATAACATCATTAAAGTGCTTTGAGAAAGCAGAGCAAGAAATTGGCTCTAGAGAAGCGTGGTGTATTAAGAATCAGGGTTCAGAGGTCTGAAGAATGTGATCTCTGTTTGTAACATGCTCAGGAAGCAAGGGCAAGTAATGGATTTTTAGGATATCTGAAAACCGACCCCTTTATTTTAGGCAGTATTTCTACAAACAGTGTCTCTGAGGTGAGAGAGCAAGTGTGCATGTGGTGGCATTTCTCACGGGGCTGTATAAAGACATTTAGGATAGTTTGGAAGTGAAAAAAGAGAGTTAATATTGAAATATTTTCCAAACTTTTACAGTAATTTTGAGGCTTTTTTGTGGGTTTTTTCTTTTTTTTTTCTTCTTTTTTTCTTTTTTTTTTAAATTTCCTTTCCCCTTCCTCCTTTCCCCTTCCTCCTTTCCCCTTCCTCCTTTCCCC
>JANVCC010000270.1:3809944-3875995 GCA_025345505.1 Todiramphus chloris collaris
TCCCCTTCCTCCTTTCCCCTTCCTCCTTTCCCCTTCCTCCTTTCCCCGGTATTTTGTTTTTGTTATCTGGTTGGTTTTTTTGCTGTCAGAGTCCCTGATTTCCCCCCTGCTGTAGGAGATTCACATTCTAGCAGCTTTCCTGCGGAATGCTCAGCCTCCATTGGTCAGTAAAATGCTGGCTGGATTTTGCAGGGCAGTTCTCTCCTGTTGGCCCTCTCGGGCTGCAGAAGGAGGGGATGATCGGCAGGCTGGGAGGGAGCTGGGACTCTGGAGGTTGGAGATGAGGAGACTGAGGGGTGACCTCATTCATGGTTATAAATATGGAAAGGGTGTCAGGAGGCTGGAGCCAGGCTCTGCTCAGAGACATCCAATGGTGGGACAAGGGGTGCAAGCTGGGACAGAGGAGGTTCCGTGGAAACATAAGGAGAAACTTTTTCACTGTGAGAGTCACGGAGCTCTGGCCCAGGCTGCCCAGGGAGGTTGTGGAGTCTCCATCTCTGGAGACATCCCAAACCCACCTGGACATGTTCCTGTGTGGGATGTTCTGGGTGACCCTGCTCTGGCAGGGGGGTTGGACTTGGTGAGCTTTCCAAGTCCCTAGTGTTCTGTGATTCTGTAAAAAGCTATTTAAAAATACTTAGAAACAGGGAGAAATCTGAACCTTGATGTCTTACTGGTGGAAAACAATGGCCTGAGAAGGATGTAGTGGGCAGTGTTTTGCAGAGCTGAAAGTGTTTTGGTTAACCATGAATTTCTGCAGGGGCGCCCAGAAATTGGAAGTGCTTTAAAATCTACTGGTGAGAGGAAAAGGGGCAGAGGAGACAAAGCTTGGTTTTAAGCTGACAGAAAAGCTTAATGGAGAAGCACAATTATGTACTGGTCACCTGCGAGTTAATCTCAACCCCACATTTCTCCTGAACACTGATACAAAACATGTCTCTTGAGCCAGTGTTGCAACGAATCAGCTTTTTATCCAAGAGGCTTTAAAAAAAAGGCAGTGTTGGCAACACTAAGACTGTGTTTTACAGAAGACCCCCCAGTAAATGGAAGGAAAGCTGGTAATCAGTTTTGATTAACGGATCTGCATTCTGTTATTTCAGTGTTTACATCCTGATTAGCCTGTGTGCTGCATTTAAATATGCAGCTTTACCTGAGTGTAATTGGTGGCACAGAGAATTACCTTTCAGATGCTGAAGGCTGGGGATGTGCAGGGGATGCACCCATCTCCCTCAGCTTTGCAAAGTGATATTTTCACCTCGTTATTGAACTGCAGGGTTTCTTAAGCAGATGTGTGTAAAGGAAAAAGGTATGTGGGGGGATTGGTTTTATTTTGGTTTGGTTTTTTGTTTGTTTGGTTTGGTTTGCTTATGCTTTTTTGTCTTTTGTTTTTCAAATTCTACTTTACTTCAAGAGACTTAAGTGAGGTTTTAAGGCTTTTTGTTTGAGAACTAAATGTCTCCAGCTCCTCACTCTGTTGAAGACAGAGGCAGCTGAGCATATAGAGAAGTTAGTGAGATTTTTTCTGGATTGATTCACGAGTTGCCAGTTTACAGTATCATTTAATCTTCACTTCCATTGTGAGATTTGCTTTATATGTGTGCACAGAACAGCTGCTATTTCTTAGATTGTTCATAACGTTTGGTGTTTGGTGGTTTTTATTTCTTTTTTTTTCTTCTTCCCACATAAAAGCCCTGGTTCTGATAACAGTGTTTAGGTACCAGAACACAGTGGTTTGCTCTGCTGACTCGCTTTGGCTGCAGAGTGGAGACTTTTGGCCAAAAAGAGCATGTCCATCTTTCTGGGTTGCAGATCCTGGCTTTGTGGAAAAAAAAAAAAAACCCAGAAAACCTGACTGATTCAACAGAAAGGTTGGCCTGCCACGTAAGCACGCCATAAAAAACGAGCATCTGACAGCTCTGTGGCTGGAAGTCATGGATCTGACCAGGCTTACGGAAAATTCTTGCAATGGGGATACTGTATCAAAACAATTCCTGTAGAGAGGCAAAACCCAATCCCTCCCTCCCCCCCCACCCCAACCCTCGGGTTTTACATTGTTTGCTCCTCACCTTTTGCCTTTTAAGTGATTCCTTTTCAAAAATCAACATCTTGCAGGAGGATTGAACGGTGCCTCCAAGAGTTTTTTTTCTTTAGGTTGAAGGATTGCACTTTGAAGGGGAATATTCACATGGAGATAACATCAAGAAGGTGGGAGGCTTTTGAAAAGCTGTAGTTCCTCTTCCTCTTAATGTGGCTGTTCAAAAGGAGAGACCACATCCCGAGCTCATGCGCTGGAAAGGGAGTTCCTGCAAAGGGTAATTTGTCTCCTTCTTCCAAAGGAACTCAGTAGTCTTTCTGTGCTCTCATGACACAAACCTTCCCCCCCCCAGTGTATTTTTATTGTGTTAGTTTTGATATCATAGAATCGTGGAATCATGGAGTGGTAGAGGTTGGAAGGGAGCTCTGGAGACCATTGAGTCCAACCCCCCTGCCAGAGCAGGGTCACCCAGGGCAGCCCACACAGGAACAGATCCAGGGGGGTTTGAAAGGCTCCAGAGCAGGAGACTCCACAGCCTCTCTGGGCAGCCTGGGCCAGGCTCTGGCACTCTCACAGTGAAGAAGTTTTTCCTCATGTTGAGGTGGAACTCCCCGTGTTTCACCTTGTGACCATCACCTCTTGTCCTATCCCAGGGCAGCACTGACAAGAGCCTGGCCCCTTCTCCTTGACCCCCACCCTGCAGGGATTTGTAAACATTCATAAGTTCCCCTCTCAGGCTTCTCTTCTCCAGGCTGAACAGCCCCAGGGCTCTCAGCCTTTGCTCATGGGAGAGATGTCCTCTGGAAGGTTTTGTATTAGCCTTCTACCTGGGCAAAGGCTTCTCTTTCCACAGAAGAACTTCTGTTGTTGTTGTTGTTGAACTGGCAGAGGTTTTGAGAACTGTGAAGGGATGAAGGGCTAGAAATAAAACAAACACTCTTCTCTCCCAGAAAGCGAGTCTGTAACTGATCTTGCCAGCTTATTTTGGTTTGCATTTTCTTTTCTTTTGTTTTGTTTTTCTGGTCTCCCCTCCTGCTGCAGATATTTTTAAAGTGGAGAGACACAAGCAGCAGCAAACCCAAGTGATTCACAGTTGTCTGGTTTTCTGCATAGGTGATACCCAAACCACTCCATGCTCTGTGCTTTCCCTGTTGCATTGGTGTTGGAGCACTATTCTAGCACTTCTCCTAGAAGAAAAACGAAGAAAAGAGCTGGGGCTGGTTAGGCATTCATCCCATCATTTTTCTCTGTCCTCCTTGAAGTCATCCAAAATCAAAGCACTTCAACATTAACTTTTTTCACCACTGTTGGGGCTTCTGTATTTTTTTTTTTTTGGTGGCACTTCTTTCAACAGAATAAGGTGTTGCTGTTACAACTGCCATGCAGTCAAGAAGCAGAGGCACAGGAGGATTAAGTGACACCTTAACCAAGGTGTGTAGGCACCTACCCTACTACAGCCTGAGGAGATATTGTGCCCAAAAAAACCCTTGTAGGATCAGGCCTTGGATAGGGTCATGCTGGGGGATGAAGCCAAGTCTGCCCCAGTGAGTCAGTGGTCATCACTGACCCAGTGTTTTCCAACAGAACCTTTTCCTAAAGTTTTTGAGCCGTGTGGGTCTCTTTACATGACTTCCCCCAACCGGCCCTGTCATATATTGGTGCCTAGCACTATGGGATGTAGATCAAGGAGGTATAGGTGTGTTCGTTCAGGGTCCTGTGTCTTGCTGCGCCAGCGGAACGCAGCTCTGAGCAGCAGCATCAGTTCCAGGTGCTGCCCAGTCTGCTCTTCCCTCTTACGAGTTTCATCTGAGGGAAGCTCTCTGTGGTGAATGAATTATTGAAATGAAGTGCCTGAAGATACAGTTAGACTTTCATTCATCCTGAGGAGTAATTAACAGCTGGATGTCTCACTGCTGAGAATTAATTCCCTTCGGTAGTGGCCAAGTCCTCCTCTGCGTCCCTGCGACTACAACTTGTGTGTCTTCAGTTCAGCTGGGCTGTGGCAGTGAACACAGCAGCCGTGCCTCTGAACACCCAGATCCGTGTGTATGATGAACCCATGCAGTGGCCTAGGGCTCGTAGGCTTCGTTCCTGAAGCGCTAGCCCAGCGTGCTCAGAGGAGCTTGGCCCCAGCCATGTAGCTCTGGCTTCAACCTCCACGAAGCAGCTGCCCTCGTGCCTGAGGAACCACTCTAGCCTAGGACCCCCAAAACATCAATCGCGGGGATTGGAGCCTCGTGGAGAGGTAACGGGAACAGATTTGTGGCTGTCTAAAGTTGGGAAAGTTCTTCTCCATCACTGTTACCTTCTCTGTGCCCAGGAGTGCCGAGGAGCTTGGCGTGACGCTGGGCGGTGGCACTCGACGTGGGTTTAGCCTTGATGTGCCTGATGGTGTTTGGGAAACAAATTTTCAAAGCCCTGGTTTGTTCCTTCAGCTTCGTATGTAAATCCCAATGTGGGAACTGCATATATATATGCTGACTGAGCATTTTGAAGTGGTAGAAGGCTGGTGATGCTGCGGCGTGGGTGCGTGAAGCCATGCCGGAGCTTTTTCCTGCCGTACCAGGGACGAGGTGTGTGGAGACCATCCAGGAGTCTGCAGAGAGCTGGAGGAAGGGGCTGTCACTCTCCTGACATGTTATCCCCATAAAGCTCTGCCTGGTACACACACTGCTTCGCTTATTATAGTGCTCTTACAAGCCACACTAAATAATAGTGATGATAATAATAATGGAGACTTCTAAGTAAAAGGTCCATTGGAAAAAAATTAAAAATAAAAAAAAAAAAAAGGGAGTTTTTTTCCAGAGACAAATCCAATTGCCCCACCTGTTTTCTCCCTTCAGAAGCTGGAGGTCAGGAATTGCTACAGCAAAGCTCCTCCAAGTCACGGTGCTTGCTTCATCCCTTCCTAATAACCACGCTTCTGTGGTGCTGGGGAGGCAGAGCTGTGCTCCCCAGCTCAGTGTGCACAAAACCCTCCCTCCAGTCTCCAAAAAAAGTGTTAGTTTGCAGTTAAGTGGATAAATCTATTCCCCAAGGAGAACTTTGTCCCTACCTGCCTGTGTCTGACGCTGCTGTTGGCTCCCGCAGCCGAGGGGAAGGAGGGGGGGTAAATATTCCAGCTGAGTCATCTTTGCTTCTTCCTGATCTCTTTCCATTCATGCTTGCTGCCCATGGAAGTATTTTTTCCCTTAGAGGTTATTTTATTTGCTTTTTTTTTTTTTTAATTTTCAGTAAAGAAAAATTATATATGGAGTATGTTACCTTAAAAACTCGATTAAATGAACGTAATTGTGCAACTAAGACAAGAACTGGAAACGAGAAAAGAGGATTTGTGGCTTTTCATTCAATATTGATTCATTTTACGTCTGCTTCTGTCCTGGCTTCGGCTGAGGCTTTTCCTTTGCAGAAAAAGAGAAGCATGTACTCATGTCGAGAGCATAATTCCTAGTTATTTTCAGCAGGTGCTTAACCACATTTGTAAATTCCAGCTTATAGCTGAGCAATTCGCCCTCTACCCCCTGGATGTAAATCATAGCGGAGAGCACAATGAGGGGTTTGAGTGTAGAAATGATACCTTTTTTTTTTTTGTTTCTCTCTCTTTTTTTTTTTTTTTATTCCCCCCCTCCTCCCAGTGTGGAATTCCCATTGAGACGCCAGGCCTAAAAATACCCAATGTTTCCACAAACAATCCCTGCATGCTGCGTGTTGAGTAATACAGCTACAAGCGAGGAGAGAGCTTCTGCTGACAGCTTCCCAGCTGAATGCAGGAGGCCAAGCTGAGCTCCTTTATACAGGGGTTTTATTATTGGTCATACGCCCTCCCCAGAAATCCAGATGTGCTTGAATCCTGCAGCAGATTAATGACACAAAATGATTGCGGCCAGAGGATGAAGGTTTCTTTTTGGGTACCATATAGGATACGGGAACTTCCAGTTAATGACTTCAGAATCTTTTACAGAATGCAAATGAGCAAGTTAAGGCACGTAAACAAAAGTCGTTAGACTGCTTTTTGAGGTAAGAGTTTGAATTACGTGCTATTAAAACGTGTGGCTTGGTTCAAAGAAATAATTCTGTACCACTTCTGTCTTTTTCCAATGATGTGTTTCAGTAAATAGAAATTATTTCTAAAAGCCTCTAAACATTCTCAGGAAATAAAAGGGAAATTCAAAAAGGAAAAGCCAAAGGGAGTGGAGAAACTTGACAGGGCAAGCAATGGTCCTTCTTATTTTAGAAGAAAATAAGTAGAAAAATTTAGTAGAAAATCTTGTATAAAGGAACCTGAAGTGCTTCATTTTTGGAATGTTTCAACATAAGAGAATTTTTTACGTGGCTGATAACTGGAGATACGAAGTTCAGCAGAAAGTTAGGAGCTTCTGAGTTCAGATGTTTCTCAGTGCTCATATCCAGCATAGGCAAGTTTATGCAGCATCAAAACCCTGGAATTTTTCTTTCTTCTCCTGCTGCCATACTGTGTTTGGGAAAAATCCTGGTCCAGTGATTGTAGAGTTTCATGTTGATGCTCTCTTGAAATCAAATCCCTGCAGAAGCAGACCAGTGGAGTCAGGAACCTGTTTGTCATGGCTGTGCCCCCCAGTTTTGAGTGTTCTCATTGCTCAGGGTCAGTAACTGTGGCTGGAAGTCTACTCAGATCTGGTATTTCCCTCTTAAATCCCAGTTTACAACCAGCATCAGGCACTACTTCCACCAGCAGCTGTTGTAGCCCAACACGTGCCCATGAGTAGCTGTATTTTACACAGTCTAAGCTGTAAATAATGCTTGAACTCTTTCTAAGCTTATTTCCAGCTGGGTTTTTTTGTTGTTTTGTGAGTATTTAGATTATTGTCACGGACTGGGATGAGCTGTGTGTTTTGCCCGTGTTGTGAAGCTTTCACATCGTGACTTTTTGCCCACCTCAGCTTCTGTAGAAGTCTGCTTCCGAGAAGAGGGTGGCATTTGCACCAAATTCTCTGCTTCCTTTGGAAACACTAAAAAAGGAAAATGTTTTTCCTGTTAGTGACTCGTCTTTTCTGCTTGCACGAGAACATATCCCAAATTTACAGAGAGGGATTTGTTTCAGGGTCCTGTTGAGAACTTTATTCCTGGCAGTGAATTACATTCACTGTTTCTCCTATTTTGCGTCCTATTTCTAAGGATTATGGGAACTGTAACGGACTTGTTTCCATGAATGTCAGGTTGCCATTCCTAGGAGACATTTCTGGGGTTGGTTTTTTTTAACCAATAACTCGGGTAGGCTGGGGATGAGTGGGGCTGTTGGGCCAGGGGCACTGGTGGCAATGCTGGGGCTGGTCAGGTATCCTTTACCCTTTGCTCATTGTGGTATTTCAAACTCTTCTGTTAAAACCTGCTAAACTTACTGAAAAGAGCTGGGCATTTGTGCATCCTAGCATTGTATTTGTCCTAAAGGTAATAAGGATGCTGATGGACATTTCTTTGTTCCGAAGGCAAGTGTAATATTGATACAGAAGTGGTTTCCTCTTGGGGCATTAGAATCAGGTCTGGTTCCTGTTATCTCTGTATGCACACCTATCCTTCTAGGCTTGTAATATCCTCTGGAATCCCCACAGTTTTCTGTGAACAGCTTTATTATTAGATGTGTGCTTTCTGAAGTCTCCACTTAGGTTATCTTCAACATCATGATGATATTGAGGTCGCACCTAGCAGCCAGACAGCCCAGGTCAGCTATTTGTGGGGAAAAGGAAAGGTGAAAAGGGGCAGAACAGGGGATATCATTTAATGGGGGCTGTATAACTTACTTACCTACATGGGAAATGTCTGCATCATTATAAATTTTCTTAGAGCTTTCCGCAAACTTGATTTTTTTCTGTATTTACCCGAAATAAAGATTGTGGAGAGAGAAAGGTGACATTGCCAGAGACTGTGGAGCAGATTCTCATAGGAGAGTAGATTATGCTTTGCTGGAGAAGATTGTTTTTTGAAGTATTGTTGTGCTTGAGCAGCAGCTCTGAAAATACATAGAAGAAAAGGTAAGAGCGAGAAGCAAAAAACACCCAACAAAACTGGATGGAGAGGGAGGCTGGGGGATCTGCGTTCTTGTGCTGTGGAAAAGCTCCCACGTGCTTCTCCCATTATTTTCAGCACAACACGAGGAACTCTGCACCGCGTTTTTGTATCGGAACTGGGTGTAAGAAAGTAGTAATGAGTCTGTTGTCGCGTTGTACCTTCTTTAATTTATAGCATCGTGGCTGGGCTGTGCTGCCTGGGAAGGACAGAATATAGCCTTTGTCCCTGCTCAACGCTAGCAGAACCAAGAATGATGCATGCAGTTGGCAAAGGCTTCAACAACAGAGTCCCCATTCATTGCTGCAGAGGAGTTTGTTTTAGCTGTGTTACATAAGCTATTTGTGGTATAACTCAGGACATTGCACAGAATAATATTGGGCATGGATGTCCATCTGTTGTACTAGATATTGAGGAAGGAAAAAAGATGAAGGAAAAAAAAAAACCCAAAAGATAACTTACTGCAGGCAGTTGCTGGGATGGGCCTTCCAGAGCTGGCTGAATGGCAGTGCTATGACCCACTCCCTTAGTGACAGCATACAACAAGTGCTAGAAGCAGTAATGAGCAAGAGGAGAAAGACAGGGACAGACTTTTGAGCAGGGCCTGTTGGGACAGGACAAGGGGTGATGGTTTGAAACTAAGAGGGAGATTTAGACTGGAGAGAAGGAAGACATTTTTTACATTGAGGGTGGGGAGAGGCTGTGCCAGGCTGCCCAGAGAGGTGGTGGCTGCCCCATCCCTGGCACCATTGCAGGGGAGGTTGCCCGGGGCTCTGAGCACCCTGCTCTAGCTGCAGATGGCCCTGCTCCCTGCAGGGGGGTTGGATGAGATGACCCTGAAAGGTCCTTTCCCACCCAAACCAGTCTATAATTCTATGACTGCCACAGATGCCCTACTTGCATAGAAATGCTCAGTGTTACCCTTTACGAACCTATTGCCAACTCACATCTTCTGTGAGTTACGCGCACGCTGGACTGGTTGGAGAAATCTTTTTCTGAAGATGCTGTGTGAGTTGCCAGCCTCATGGTGTGACAGTGATGATATTTATGGGGCCACAGGAACTATAAAGCAGATGAGATTTTTGTCATTGAGCTCTGAAAAATCACCGCTATTAGATACTGTGTTTCCTGAAAGCAAATCTACCTGCTTTTTGCAATTAACATTCTGCCCAAGGGGTATGCAAAATATTATTAAGTAGAATGTTTTTGCTTACAATGGAAAGAAGGAAAAATAACAGCTGAAATACACCAGAAGTTGATGATACTGAAAATCCTCCTTTGCCATCCTGACTGTTGTCTGACAAAGAAGTAAAACGGAGTTGAAGTGACCAGCCTCTGCATTTTGGTTTGGAGGACTTTAAAAAGAAAAGATACTAAGTGGAAGGAGTTTCCCAGAGGCAGGGATTGCCTTTGCCTTTGTTGTGTCTGCCCTTTGCCAGGGAGGCACTGGATGTTGCCTGCTTGGTAAAACCTCTTGCCTTTTCTTTTTGGTTTGTTTGTTGGCATTTGCTATCACGAGTCCTCGGCGTGACCTTGCACAGTGACTGGAGATGCTGGTGAAGCTTCAAGTAAAACCAGGTTTTATTTCAGCCAGGTAGCGGGTCAAGTTCTGAGTTAGCACAAACAAAGCACGTAAAAGCTAACAACAAAGTTACAGACACAGAGGCTGTTGTTGTATATTCTGTTCAACCTGTTTCTCTAGGATTTTGTCCAAGGTGTTTTCTAGCTTCAGAAATCTGAGATCCAGCTCTGCGTAGGTGCTCTTTGCCTTTATAATGTTCCCTTTCTAAGGGGGAGCCTTATAATTAAAGGAATAAAATTTCAGATCATATTTCTGTTGATTTTTAATTTTAAGCTCCTTTTCTTTTTTTGTTTCGGTTTTTGGTTTTGTTTTCTCATCTTTAGTCATGTGGCAACTGAGATGCTACGTATTCTTGAAGCTTATCTGGGAGCAGCTCTTCCTGATGGGGAAGATCCTTAAAATTCCTCAGTTTTCACCTCTTAGTAATTCAGTTACACCATGTACTAGACGAGTTTTATTGAATCAAGTAGCACTTTGTCTTCTCGACCTGTAACACTTTATTGCAATTATGTCTGACATTAACATGCACTGTTAGTTTTACTCAGGTACCAAACCTGACATATTAAATTGATGACAAACTTGACCTTGGGAGGTGATATTTCTGAATTGCCTTCTACTACTACTACCCTGTTCTACAGTTAGCTGCTTTTTGGGGCTCTGGCCATCGAAGTGGTGAGTTACTGAAAACAATTTGAGTGCCTACTGTAACCACTGATATTGCTATTCCTAAATATATATGGGTGGGAAGTGCTGATAAAAATGCTGGGTCATTTTTCATGGTTTTGAGGGGCTTCCTTCAGTTGGCTGTAAAATTGAAAATAGCCAGTTGGATCCGTGTATTAGAAGGCAGCATTCATTCCTTATGCACAGAACCAAGTCTCGTGTAGTTGCAGAAAAGCAAGTGGGGGCTCCTTTGCATTTGGAAACTAATTTGAATTCAAAGGAGGTCTAAATGTAATAACTGGGGGAATGTTCCAGCTTTGTGGCCATACTCTGTGCTCTGTGTCTGTTCAGCTTTAGACCCATTTTTAACATGGAATGCCTAACTGGAGAACAGCTACTGGCAGTGCTTGGAGCATAGGGAATTTCTGCGTGTCTGATTTGGGCTCCTAAGGAGGCATTGCCCACGTATTATTTCAGTATCGGATTTCAGGGCTGAATACTTTTCAGTCGGCTTGTTTTGCAAGCACCTAAAATTACTGTAACTGAGAGAAAGGAAGAAAGTGTCGTTTGTGCTTTTGGTAACAATATGCATGCAATCAGCACCTCCTGGTTAATGAATTAGTTGGCTGTTTCTTTCCTACAGCAATAGGAGGGAAAACTGCTGGGATAATCAGCAAGCGTTGGCAGAGGGCTTCGGCATCGTATGTATCAGTTAATATTTCCTTTAAATAGTTTTTGAGTAGACTAGATCAACATTTTGAATGCGTGCCCCTGTGTGGCTAATAATTTTCCAGAAGCGGAGGCAAATTAAATACTATAAACCACACAGTATTTAATTACTTTCTTAACCCTCGAGGAAACGCGCTGAATGGTTGTATTTCCCTTGTACGATGCAAATCACAGTCGGCAGAATAAACTCTTAACTCTGATATGGAAACACTGCAGACAGTGGAAGGCGCTGGGGAGTGGAGGAGGAGCCTGGGAAGCCGAGAGCTGGGAGCAGGGAGCCGGGGATCCTGAAGCGCAGAAGATGCTGCTGGTTGTGGCTTTTGGGGAGGATCCGTCACCTCCACGCCGCTCTGATGCGAGAAGGCAATTTAGATCATTTCAGCATCAATTTAAATCAATTTAAATCACTTCAGCATCACCTCAGGGGTCTCTGCCCCGCTTTCTGTTGGGTGGCAGAGAGCGGATCTTGGTGTGTTACGGTGCTTTGGTGTGCCTGCTTTTCCCTCTCTACTTTATTGGAGTGTCAGTGATAACTCGGGGGTCATTTTCTGTTTGCTAACCCCACTGCCCTCTGTAAGAGGTTTAGGAGTGATGTAGTGAATCACAGCAGTATTTTTATCAAATGTCTGTTAAAAACAAGTTTCTGGAAGCACTCAGAATTGGGGGAAGGTGTTTTGCCAGCCTCCTTTTCTAGTACAATAATGCCATAGCTACAAGAACCATGCTACATGTTTTGTATTAAAAAGTAAGGCCAGCTTAAGCTACCAATAGCTGTAGAAATTGGGATGACCAAGACAAAAGAAAAGGCCCAGACAATCGACTTAAAATTCGGAGTCTGGCTGTGTTTGTACTCTTCTGATGTCTGAAAGCTGCCAGATTCTAGATGCTGTCTTTCCTGGGAACTAACCAATGCTCTCTGGCATCATTTTTCCTTCCCCTTATGTCTATATTTGAAAAAGCATATGTATAGTCCCTAAATGAATACAGTGGTTAAGAAGCTATGGATTACAACCCACAAAACATATTTGCTACAGTAAGTTCTATAGTGCCTAATGGAAAACAAATAGCAGAGCTACCAAACCAGGAGTACTGCTATACGTGCATGTATTTCATATATGAGAAAAGCTGAATGAAAACTCCCCCTCTGAGTTTTAATTGAGCGTGTTTCTTCCTGTTGCATTTTGAGTTACTGGAACTCCAGGGATGGAACTTGGCTCTTTGGTACGTCTGCTTTCCCTGGTAGGGCAGGACACTGTGAAATGGCAAACAGACAGTTACTGTTGTTACATCAGTGGTAGTTTCATCCTGTGTTCAGGATGAAGGAAGAAAAGCCAGTAATGTCCCGCTGAAGTACTGTGTGAAGAAAGGGTAACGAAGCTGGTGAAGGGTCTAGAGCACAAGTCTTGTGAGGAGCAGCTGAGGGTTGTTCAGCCTGGAGAAAAGGAGGCTCAGGGGAGACCTTCTGGCTCTTGACAACTCCCTGACAAGAGGCTGGAGCCGGGTGGGGTTAGTCTCTTCTCCCAGGGACCAAGTGATAAGACAAGAGGAAATTGCACCAGGGGAGCTTTAGGTTGGACATTATGAAAGATTTCTTCACTGAAAGGGGTTGTCAGTGCCCAGCCCAGGCTGCCCAAGGCAGTGGTGGAGTCCCCATCCCTGGAGGGGTTTCCAGGCCATGTGGATATTGTGCTGAGGGCCATGCGTTAGTGGTGCCCTGGCAGTGCTGGGTTAATGGTTGGACTTGGTGATCTTAAAGATGTCTTCCAACCAAAACAATTCTTTGATTCTGAAGCAGCACTGTTAAGAAGTCATTCTGTAGCCAGCAGCATCTCTGTTTTTCCTAAAATAAATAAGGCCACACTACATTTTCAAGCCCTCCACGCTGTGTGTTGTGTGCAAGTGATGGGACAAGATGCTCGAGCAGCTTGGTGAGGAAAAACCCAACCTTACAAGTAGTGAACCACCCCCAGCTGATGGATGTTCTCAGGGACAGCTCGGGAGCTGGAAAGGTGCGTTCTGGGATAGAAGAAATTCCCCACCCCCCCAGTAGATTTTCTTCCCCAGCAGATTGCCAGGGTGCACGTGCAGCCCTTGCTGCCCAACTTGGCCAGCACGGGGTTTGGGAGCTAATTCAGCAACAGCACAAAATGAGAGGTTTGATTACAAAACAGTAACGCTTAGCCATGTTCTTAACCTTGGGTAGCTCAGTCTTGAGCCAGAGCTTCCTGCCGTTGGCTTAAACTATTAGATTTTAAAAAAATTAAGAAGGAACTCGAGCTTGAAATGTATTTACTTGCCTTCTTTCATCTGGTGCTTCACATTGGCTTCTTCCGCACGGTTGCACTGCTGCGAAGGGTCGGAACCTAAGAAGAAAAAAACTGAGATTTCTGTAATCTTTCGCTTCCTCTATCAAATCCCTGAAGAAATTATCATACCCTGCCAAGGTTTATGATGTCATTAAAGACTTACTAACACCTTTCATAACTGCCTAATGCTCCGAGTGGAAGAGGAAGCTTGGTTACAGCGTGTCGTGTAACCACGCACGCCGGCTTGCATCTTCACAAGTAGAATTTAAAGGCTGAAGTCAAATTAACTTTCTAGATGCCTTTATAAACAGGCTCAGTTCTGGTAAGATCAGTGGCAATTGTTAGATGGGCAGTAGTTCTGATCTGAACTGCACCTTTGGTTTTGTTTTGAACGTAATTTTGGTCGTTAGTTTCTCAATAGTTTGTTGATTCTGGAGCATTGTGTATTTAGGAGACAGGAGGTAACTGGTTTTGGTAAAGGAGCTGTTGCAGGATGTCCAACCTTCTGCCAGTGTTTCACCCACAAAGTTCTCTATTTTCTGTTTAAGAAACCAACCTTTGTACGTGCACGTGTATCTAAATGGATATATATTTATTTTATATTTCTTTTCTATTTATAATATTTATAATATTTATATTTATAAGATATTTATAAGATATTTAGAATATATTTATAAATATTCCCATAAGAATATTTGTTTGTTAGCTGCTGTGGGAACTTTGTGTGGCTTTTCTAATAACCTTTATACAAAGCAGGAAGACGTGGCCCTTCTCCTTTCAAAATGAGTGAGGTACTCGGCGAGTGAGCTCCGCGTGACATCCCCCGTGGCTGCCCCACGTGCACCTCTCTCCGTCCAGCTGCTCTTACCCTCTCCAGCCACATCTGCCGTGCACTTGCTTAAGCTTTTGGCTGCTTCAGAGAACAGGAGGGTCGCTGTGACCACTATAAATGAAAGTGTGACCACTATAAATGAAAGTATGACCACAGATTAATTTTGTGTTTTATTTGGAGCATGTGTGGGATGTAGATACGTATAGAAAATTTCCATCCAACCCTACTGCACCTGCCTGGAGCAACAAAAGGAAATAAACTTTTCAGTTAAGCACTCTTGGACCTGGCTGTACAACAAAAAACCTGTCTGCCCAGTAATGATTCTGATAAATTGATTGTCAAAAGGTGCTGTAGTTAAACTCAACAGTTGCTTTGTGTGGGATGTGACTCCAGAACAAGCTGCTGAAACTTAGTTATGGTTTCCTGTGGACAGGGCTTTGCTGAGGGAAGAGTGTGTTTGGAATTACCAAGGTGTTCTGCTCTTTCTGAATTGTGTTCTTGGAGAGCTTCCGTTCTTAAAACATCGCCGCTTGCCATGTTACCAGCATAAAGCATGAGCTAAATTTGGTTGGTTTTGCTTGTATGTATTTTCTTTCAACAGCAGGAATTTTATAAGTTTCCAGAAGTGGTACTTTAAACTTCTCTGTTGTCTTTTTATCCCAGATTTTGAAGGGCCAGGTTACTGGTGCAGCATCCCAGGTTGGTCCCTCTGCAGAACAACTCCCGTGATGCTTTTGGCTGTGCCACAAGTGCACATTGTGCTTCTCTCTGAAAAAGAGGGGAAATCCTCACTCATTGAAACAATTTGTCCTTCAGATTGGACAAAAAAACTGTGGGTCTTTGTGGTGGGCTAAAAAATCCTGCAAAATTTCACCACCGTGTTTTTTCCAGTAATCCCAAAATTGTTTGTTCAGCTGCTTTTATTCAGTGTAGCACTTAATGGGGGAAAAAAAAAAAAAGGAGAGGTGGTTAAGGCATGGAACCTGGAAGTTCTCGGAGAGATACTTGTGTCAAAGTCCTTTCTGTGTTCACCTCGCTGCCGTGGTGCGCGCGTCAAGGAGCATGCTGTGCGCGGGAGGGACATCCCGAGAGGGCTGTCAGCAGTTTTTGTGCTCCCTGAGTCAGCAGAAGTTGCTGGAAAAAGGACAGAAGTGTAGCAAGCGCTGCGGCGAACGCCGCGGTTCGCATCGCGTCGTCTGATCCCGATTATGGGCCTTAAGCCCCTACTGACAGCCACAATCCCCTTGTTTATGAATCCGCTTCCAAATGCTTTCTTTGGGAGAGTCACCCAGCGATGACTGCACCCTGGTTCCTTTCAGCGTTCCCTCATTAGCCTTAAGAGAACTCTCTTAAAACCGGCTACCCCACGCTGCCGCTGGCACCGCTGTCGAAAGGGGACGGGCTCCACAGAGCTGGGCAAGGACGTGTTCGGGAGCAGGAGGGCAGGATGCTTCGTGGGAGCTGGAAAATCACGTCGTTCACTATTGACCCAACCAGTACCAAGCTGGCCAAGGACTGGGTTGAAATCACGTAGGGATCTGAGAGCTTTGTGTCTCCTTTGGGCTATTGCGAGCCAAAACTTCAAGACCCGGATGGAAATATATTGTTAACTTTAACACATTGCTTTGCAAGTGCGCTGTGCTCTGGGGCAGAGGTTTTCAGCTGGCTGGGTTTTTAAGGAACTAACCATCCAAATTCCCAAAGAAGTACGTGTAGTAACCCCGTGATGCTTCTGTCCTTGGGCATGGGCACTGCTGCAAAGGGACAATCCTCTCTAGGATTGACTTACCCTTCTTCTTTCAAGGCATGCACGCTGGGGACATGATCTGTTTAGCGTGTTCTGTGATCGCTGCTAAAATTTGAGTTGCAGAAATGCTGAGTAACTGCCATTTCCGCTTTTTACTTTGGTTTAAATAATTCAAAAAGATGCTTATACAGAGCTGTGGGCACCCTGCTGCGTGGTTAATACAACAGCAAAACCACAGCGGCGTTAAAATAGTAAAAAAAGGAGCTCTGCTCGTCAGCTACCTGCAGAAAAACCCATCTGTCCTGCCTTTTTCTTGCTCTGGAAAGGTAGATGCAGGTCTCTCCATGAGCAGTTTAAAATAGGTAACTTCTACTGAAGTCAGAAATACGTAAGAAGAGGGGGAAAAAGAGCAAAGAGCTGAGATGTCCCTGGAGAGCGGGAAGCCACTCCAAAGGGAGCGGTGGATGCGAGGGGAAATCAAGTCTTTCCTCTCGGGAAGGTGGGATCTGTGTCCATCAGGCTTCATGGGGGTACTGCTGGGGTTCCAGCAGGGTGAGACGAGGCAGGTGTTGGGCTCACCCCGGTGTGCCACGGCCACCATCGTTTCCCAAACGGTTTGCAACAGAACCCAATGTGAGCTACCAGTTGTGAATTATTTTTTATATATATATTTTTTTGGACTGGTACACTGTTTTTGATGCAAAAGTTGGAAGTTAACAATGATTCCTTTGTGTAGCAGTCCCTTTTGAAGTGAAGAGCCCTGTGTGTCCAGAAAAACATTAGGCAGAGGGATAAATCCTGCTTTTAAGTCTGTATTTTGTAGATAAGCGTCTTATGAATCTTTTTAGCACAATATATGTTAACATGAATATTTACATATGAAAAGGAAATAGGATTTTAAACTATTTAGTTGAATATGTAAGTGTCCCTGCCCTTGTTTGATTTATGGTTTTTTTTTTCCCCCCCTCCAAATAATCAGCACAGAACTTCAAGGCTTTGGTAATTCACTCCCTTCCCACAGTAGTGTCAGTCCTCCTGGAGTGCTGATACTGGTTCTGTCTCAGCCGTTTGACACTGAAGTTTCTCACAAAGCTTTTATATCTAGACCTGCTGGTCTAGATATGGGCCTGACTTAAGGGCCCCAGCAGATCCTAGTTCAGGAGGACAGTTGTGTGTGGCTGCTGCTGGACGATGTGGTTGGAACCCCGACCTGGTGGCAGTGAGAAGAGGTTTGCTGGTTGCCCACCGTTGGACCCACAACAGTGAAGCACCAAGAACTTGGCAGAGAACACTGCGAGTCATGGCCATTACTTTCTGGCTTACTGGTTTTACTCCGTGCTCGGAAGGATCCCAAACACTGCCCCAGAGACTTTCTTCACCTTACGTGGAAGACGTGTGGTCTGGGCAGGTAGGACACTTGTAGGAAGGAGCCTTGACTTGGACCATCTAAGGAGCAAGCAGCACAGGAACTCATCCTGGAGTGCCAGCATCAGCGTAGGGTGAGCAGCCGTTCCGTTGCCATCTTCCATGAAGTAACTGGAAAGCTGGGTTCTCAGTACTGGTGGCTCTGATCGCCTCTGCAGAATACGCTGTGTGACAGACAGCCTTGCTTGGGGGTCTGTGTCTTAGGGGTTGTGTTGAGTCATATGTTTGATTATTGAAATGTAAATAATAATTGGCATGCATTAAAGTTTGAATTTAATTAGGCAGGGGTCTTTAGACTTAGGCTAATTAATTTTTTTTTTTTATAAAACACTGCACCACATTTACAAGCTTCGACAAAGAGTATTTTCTGCTAGCTCTGTATCAGGGGGAAAAAAATAAGCAAGCAGACAAGGTTATGCAACAAGGGGATATTTTAATCATCTTTGCTTTGGAGAAGACAGGCCAGAGCGAGGTACCTCTTGGAAACAATCTACTTCACCAATACTTTGCTTCCACAGATTGACAGAATCTCAGAAAAGAAAATAACTGTTTGCTATTCCTATTGAAGACTTCTTTCAATCACTGCGACAGATGTTCCAAGCATGTTGTTCCTCTGTTAGGTGCCTTTGGTTGTAAAAATACTGCAGGCTAAATATAGTTTAAATTGGCTGAGGTGTGTTGTTTGAATACAGTTCAGAATTGCATTATACCTGCTTTCAGTTGTAGTGTGAAAGGACGGAGCTATTGGCAAGACTATTTATGATTATTTCAAACCCAGGTAGGAATTTTTATTTGATTGTGTTTAGCACAGCTCCAAAGAAGTCCTGTCTTTGTCTAAAGCACAATGTACCTTGGGGAATCTGGGAGGTGAGAACCCTGTGGCCTTTATGACCCCCTTTCCTTCTGCCAGTGCGTTCCAGTTCAAAGCTCTTCCTCTGTCATCTTGCACTTACTTGCTGCTGGGGACCACTGAGATAACAGGATGGTGCAGGCTGAGTTCTGCTGGAGGCACTGGTGATAAATAGCTCCTCCTTTTTATTCCGCTCCCCTCCATTTATATCTAGATAACTGGTTGCTGTTCACAAGACCCACTTTTGGAGACCAGTGAGTTGGGACTGCAGCTGCCTGCCCGGAGCAGGGTCACGGTGCTGTGACAGTAACTGCCCTGGCACATCCCTTACGGTCAGCAGCGCGATTCCGGTCGGTGGCACTGATCTCCTTTGGATACAGGTTGGCTGAACCTTTCTGCTCCCTCTTTTTGACATCTGGCATCGGGGCGTGTATACAGATGAAGCTGATAAATTGCTGTGTCTGGGACGAGGTGCTCTTTCGTTTCCAAAAATGATGAGTAGAGCAAACCCAGGACACAGTTCAAGGTTTATTTCGTCACTTGGACTTTCGCTCCGGTTGGAAACCCACGGGGGTTTCAACTCTAGAAAATCTCCATTTTCATCTCCATCCTCGGTTTGTAATCTATTTCTGTTTCATTGCTAATTAATTTCTTAATAGACTGTTAAAATACTGCTCCAAGAAGGAAGTGTAGGGAAATACATGTCCTGTGGTCTCCAGTCACTAATGACTGAAAGCTGAAGTCATGACTGACTTCATGTTGTGCCCCATTCTGGGGGAGGAGAGAGAAGCTGGTGTGCTAATACCATGCTGCCAGGTTGTTGCTGTGAATCAGGTGCCAGTACAAACCACTTCTGGAAGGTCCCCCTTCCATGGCAGACTCACTGGTGGTTGACTTGAGCATCCCATTTTGAGCTTGCCCAGGAGAGAGCCGTTCATGTCCTCTTTGCCTTGAAGCCATTTGGGCCCTGCTATGATCTCATGTAAGGAGACACTTTCTTCTAGTTTTTGGTTTTGGTTTTGATTTTTTTGGTGGTGTTGGACTTTTTGTTTTGTTTTTTGGGGTTTTTTTTTTGGTTTTTTTTTTCCAAATTTAGAGTTGGGATCACTCATACCCATCTTTCATTTTCTTTGGTTCCAAGCTTCTCTGCACAGCAGTGATGATTGTACTTACTTATTCATTTCTACACGTTACTTGTGTTTATTTAGTGCCCATAGGTATTTTAAGGTGTGAGAACAGTGGGAAAGGCTTTGAACACCTAATTTCTCTCCCTTTTTTTGGTAGCATTGTTCTTGTGATTAAACAGAAGTCCTATTGCATTCACCCCAGGAGGTGCTTTATGAACTTCATGGATAACTTTACTATCCATGGACAGCTGAATGCACTTTCAATTTTTTTTTTTTTTTTTTTTTTTTTTTTTTTTTTTTTGCAGTGTGATTGTGACCTTCTCTTAACTGGTTTTATGGATTTTCTTTTTTTTTTTTTTAATGAAAGAAGGTCATCCACCTACTTCTTGAGTTTGCTTTCCTGTTTAGAGAGCTGAGTGGGGCACATCAGGACAGTTGTGGCATTAGGGTTTCAAACTTCATCTCTTTTGTCCAGCTCCCATGCCAAGGTGATAGGAGCGTGGTGAGACCTTTATTTCCTGAAAGGTAAATTGGTCATTTAGGGACAGACATCTGAGATTCTTCTTTATTTCTTTGTCATTAGCCATTTATAAAAACAAGGTTTCCAACAAAGGTGATGATGCTTTTAGCTCAGGATTTATCAGGGCAAGTTACTGGAAGTGAGGAGGTGAGCACAGTGAAGATGTCCCTGCCTGCCCATTGCATTTGGATGTGGCTAATAAGAATGGGAGACACCTTGACCTTAACATAACCTCCTGCCCTGGCACTTGGCCCTCGGTCTCAAGACCTGTAATAGGAGATTTGACTGCCTTTCACAAGCTTTCCTCCCAAGGCTGTTTCCCAGAAAGGGAAACAGAAGAGTTACGGAGAAATCTTTTCCTTCAAAACCGTTATGTTATAGGATTCATCCAAGACCCTGATTTTAGCTCCAATAGAAGCCTAAAGCTGGCACAAGCTCCTTTTTTCTGCATGTATAAAGTTAATAAATCAATAGTTCAGGATGTGGGGCAGAATATTCCTAAACCACAGCAAGGAGAAAGGTTTTTGGAAAGAGCCAGTTCCTAGTTAGTGAGATTTCCTCCTCCAAGAGGGGGTACAATTTCTATGTGAGAAATGGCCAGCAGAGAACTCAGGGGAGGCCGTGTGCTGAGCAGCAGAAACTGGGGCAGTTGCAGCCGTGCTGCCTCCCTGTTGAACATTAATGAAGTGCAGCATTTGTATGTAAGGTTGTCGGCTTGTTATGTATGCTCAGCTTGTCAGAAGGTTCACGGGGCAGCGAGGGCAGGCAGTGTCATTTGTGCAACAGGCAGAAAGCCCCTCTGCCTCTAACAGTGACCTTACTTGAACTGATAAATAGCTGTCTTATCCACGACCTTTAACAGCTGAAATGCCTTTTAAGGTTTGCTTCCAGAGAGATCAGTGGATGGAGCATATGGATGGATGTATGCATTGCTCTGTGTGATCCTTCCTTTCTGGCTTGTAACAGCACATCAAGGGAATTCCAGAGTCCAGGAGCAGCGGAGCGGATGCTTTGCTGGGTGCTCTCTTTCTTCCTCATGAAAGGTGCTCGTACGTAGGGATGCAGGGCGTGGGGCAGCCTGGGGATCTGAGCGTTAAAAAAAAAAACAACAAAACCAAAACAACAGCATGACAGAGAATGTACAGTTCTATCCACTTCATGTAAAATAAGAGTTATTTTCTGTTTGCATTCTCTGGTTTAATTTGAAAGAAGACAGATGATACTAAAATATAATGAGGGCAATTCATTTTGTGGGCTCATAGTGGCTCAGATTTAGAAGAAAAAAAAGAAACAACCCACCTTAATCCGCACAGTACTTAAGGGCTCCCATGTAAGAACATTATTCTTAACCTTCAGCAAATGCTTACGGGCTGCCCTGAATAGCAGTGGGTTTAAGCACATGCTTAAGTATTTTCCTGAAGGAAGACCTGAGTATCTTGGCACGTGTTATGTTACAGCTTCATTTACCTTTATCATAAATCCCAGCGCCAGACGCAAACTTTTCTTTCATCTCCTGGCAGATATCTGGGGGTACAGATTTTTCCACCTCCGTTTGGCAGGCTTTCTGTGGCTCTCTTGCTGCAATCTGATCAGCCCGGGCTGACCTTCAGTGGTGCTCCACATGGGCTGGGGGGCCCTGCCCGCACAGATCCGATTGCACGATCAAAGTCCACACCTTGCCTTTCATCTGCCACTTCTCTGCCTTCCCGGGGTTATTAATTTAAAGAAGTTGAAGCGCGCAGCGATTTTCTGCTGCAGCCGTTAATGGGCAGTAGGAATGGGAAGCGAGTTGAGTCTGTTTTCCATGGTGAGAGGTGGGCTTGGAGTGGGTTAAATCTGCACCAGATGGCTGTTGGTAGGCTGTGGGAAATGCCAACAAGGAGGAAAAAAAATATTTTAAAAAATAGTAATTAAAAAAAACCCCAAACAATCAAAACAAGGTAGCCCAAACAAAAAAATACCCCAGCCTGCAGGATTCTTCAAACAGGCACACGCTGGAACCCAGGAGGTACCATCTCAAGAGGAGGAAAAGCTGCTCTGCTGCGAGGGTGGCAGAGCCTGGCCCAGGCTGCCCAAAGAGGCTGTGGAGTTTCCTTCTCTGGAGAGATTCCCAACCCACAGCTTTCTTTAAAACCACCACCAGGCTACAAATCATGATTTCGTATGAAGGAAAAACTGATACTAAAATAATGGGACCAATCCTACGTTTTGCATGTTAATGCTGTTCCAGACCAGCTGGTTTATGCTGAAGTGGCTTCTCTTTTTCTCAAAAGAAAATGTCTGGAGCATTTTTTCCCAGAAATATGTTTTGAGTGTGGACCGTGGGCTTCTGGTCTTGGTTTCCTCTGTTTTTTTAATGGGATGCAGAACCATGTTCAAATTGTTGTGTCAAAATCTACGTGTCAAAACCAGGTGACAAGACAAGGGGCAGCGGGCTTCTTTTTTTAATCCAGGTTCCTTGACAAAGAGGTGTTGGCAGCTTTTCAGTTACCACTCGGGTTTTACGTTTGGAGCCAGCACGTGATGTCTTCAGCAAATAAACCCAATCACCTCGGTGCTCTTCCTCCTCCCGGGCTCCTCTGGCAGCCCCTGGGCTCAGCTGAGAGCACTTTGCCCGGGCTCCATCCTGCCCTTGCCAGTTCAGTGTGCAGACCAGCCCCTGCCTTGAGAGACCATCACCAGACCATCACTGAGCCAAGTCCAGCTTTTGTACTGATGTCAATTCCAATAGAAAAACACATGCAGTCCGTTTTCCAGTATATTTAATGACCTCATAATACCAAAGATAAGAATTGCTGTGATCATCTTTTATATGTGGGGACTTGAGGAGAAAATGCCTGGAATCAAAATCAGTCTTAAACATGTAAGAAAGAGCAGCAAGGTAAATTTCAGATGCCCGAGTCCATTAATTCTGCATTCCTTGTTCAGCTGCTTAAACCAGGAGGCCTTATAGTCCCTTGTGCCAACTCGTGCATGACCTGACCTTCACTCGAGCGTTGCCTGGGCAGCCAGTGGAGCACCTGGCTCTCTGCAGTGTAGATAGAGGTGTGTGGATGTAGCCGTGTCCGGAATACCTTGGCATCGGGCACAAATAACTCCTGTAGGTTACATGCTTTTTATAAACTGTGTATTAGTAAAAAGTGTTCTTTTGACAGCCAAAGTACTTCCTGATGATGCCTTTGTAAAAGGAACCGGAACGGAAATAACTCCCATAAATCTATGGGTCCTGATGGGATGCACCCGTGGGTGCTGAGGGAGCTGGCGGAGGTCACTGCTTGGCCACTCTCCATCATCTTTGGTAAGTTGTGAGGAGCAGGAGAGGTGCCTGAGACTCATCAGACCATCACCCCGGCCAAGGGGCCAGGCTCTTCAGTGGTACCCAGTGCCAGGACAAGGAGCAAGAGGCACAAACCGGAACACGGAAAGTTCCATCTGAACGGAAGGAAAAACTTGGGTGTGATGGTGTCGGAACCTGGCCCCGGCTGCCCCGAGAGGTTGTGGAGTCTCCGTCTCCGGAGAGATTCCAAACCCTGGACGGTGCAATGACGGACCACCAGCAGCTCCCACCCTGCAGCGTGCCGGGATGCTGGGCCGGGGGACCGTGCGCGGGGTGTTGGCGGGACCCGCGGGGCCCGGCGGCCTTTGGCAGGTCTTTGGCAGGTCTTGGCGCGCTCCTCTTGCGTAAGAGGCGGGCCCGTGTTCCCCGTCGCTGCCGTTGCCATGGCGAGCTGGCGGGGGAGGATTCCTGGGATCCATCCGTAAGCCGGGCAGGGAGAAGCGATTACGTCTTAACCCGGCACTCCGGCTGCGCCTAACGGGATGTGGCAGGGTCGCGCCCGTGTCCCCGGGCTGCGGGTGACCCGCGCCCGCCCGCCCGCCCTGACCTGCCGCGGGCATCGTTTGCAATAAAATAAAGCTGAGGTGGGAGGCTGGCAGGGTAAGAGGATTAGGTGTGTTTGCCGGGGGGGGGGCTACGCTGAGAAAAATTAATTATGGGAGTAAAATAACACAGGAAGGTTGGCATGAGGTATTGGGCTGGTTTCGGTGGGAAAGGAGGAGCGTGTACGTGTTTATGAGTATTTCTGGCGGCTGCCGAGAACTCGCTGTCGTGCTAGAAGGGGGTTCTTTTCATTTTTATCTGCATGTTTTGTTATCACAATTAGTTGTTCGTGTTTTCATCATGAGCTGGGTGTACAAACATAGCCTGAAAAATCCATTAGCAGCAAGCAAGCGGCGAGTCTAAGAATTAGCCCCGGATTTATTAGTTGATATCTAGCCTAGATCAAGTCATTGACAGATGTCTTTAACATGAATGGAAGGAATGACAGAAGAAGGCATCAGTGTCTGCTTTGGTAAGTTTTCTTTCTGTTATCTCCAATTATCAGTGTTTTCTTCCATCTCTTGCATCCTATCAGAACAGGAGCAGTTTGCCCCCGATGGGGTCTTTGTGTGCTTTTGAGCTTTTCCTACTCTTTGCCTGCATGAATTCCTAGAAGCAGGGGAGAATTTATTGAGTACTGTCTTTGAGGTCTTTTCTTTTCTCACTGCAAGGGCAAAAACTTTATAAATACTGATGTTTGGTTTGAAGTTTGGAAGAGATGATGAATTGTCTGGAAGAAAGTATGAAAAATACTGTGCTGTAAAATACTATATTTTTTTCTGAAGAGAATAAGCTCTACCTGGGTTAATAAAAATATTCACTGCCAGAAAGCAAACGTGTGTGGGGGGTGGAAAAAAGTCTGAAGTAAATTTAACATTCTTAAGCTGTTTTACAGCAGTGGGGTAAGAAATGTGTTAGGATGTAAGAGAGTACGCTACTGGGAAATGGGCTTGCATTCCACCCACAGAGCATTTACTGTACATTAGTTATAACCCTGTTGTTTTTGTTGTCTGCAATTAATTGAGTAATTTCTTCCATGACTGAAACTGCAGGTTAAGCATGTTTGCTTTGAAAGACAAGGCTTCTGAATCCAGACGGCTTTTGCACTTGCCATACTAACGAGCTCTCACGAAGCAGCACGTTGTGTGCGCTACGGTTATGAATTCCTGAAAGGTATCGGTGGGGGTTAATTCACTGTTACATAAACAGCCAATAACAGCATTTCATTGTGCTGGAATTGCTCTAAAACAGTTATTAGCTTCCAGGCTATTACCAAGGAAAAGGCTCTTGGTTGGTCTAAGTGAACAAAGCCATTTTGCTGTTGTGAGTATTATTTGTATCAAAATGACAGAAACGGACTAAAAGAACTTTGATGCCTTCAAGTAAGGATGCTGTGGTACGAGCAGGCAAAGCCTAAGCTGGAGCTGTGGCTTTACTGTTGGGTTTTACAGCTGTGACAAGAGCTGTATCTCCAAGTTGTACTGGGTGGAGGCGGGGGGGGGGGGGAGTCCAACAAAATCACAACCAAACCAGTTTTCCAGGAGCTGGGTGTTTATTGTACGAAGCCATTTGAGAGGAGCTTTGTGGCTTTAATTAGCAGAGTGTACCTGCTCCGTGTGCGTGCAGCCAGCCCGCTAGCGCAGGACTCGGGGCTGGCAGCGCGTAAAGCTGGAAGAACACAGCGGGAAGAGCACGGCCGTACCCAAGCGGGCAGGCACGGGGAGCCAGAAGATGGGATTTATTGCAGCAGGGTTATGCAATAGTTCAGCACACTCCAGGAAGGAGCTGAGAAGCAGTTTCTGAGTGACCGGGTGCCCTGGCCGGGAAGGGTCGGGGTGCACGCCGGTCACTGGAGGGTGGCACACGTGCCACCAGCCCTTCCTGGTGGCTTCTGGTTTTGAAACGTCCTGTCAGAAATTCGCTAGGTGCTTTTGTTGTTGAAGTGTTTGTTTAGCAAAGCAGGCTTGGGACCTGTTGAAGGAGCCGGCAGAGCTGGTGTCGTTGTCTTTGGAGAGGAGCAACTGTTGTTTGCTCAGAGAACTTGAAGCGTTTGGACAGGAGAACTTTGCTTGCGTTTAGACATCCCCACTTGCCCCCAGACTAGCTCACAGCTCTTCTTTTTGGGAACTGGAAATACTGTTTCTACTGCATTTCTACAAGCAAAGAGTACATTATTTTGTGTAATTCAGACGTCTTATATATGTCTGACATTCGTTAATATTGCCAACTTCTTTCAAAGAGATAAAGAGACGTGTTTTGGTTGCTTCAGCCCTAGGGATTTGTCTCTTGTTTATTTTCAAATGTTGTTCTGCATCACCAGCAGTTATTTGTTTAGGCTTGTATGGCAAACGCATGACTTTGCATTAACCTTTCTTTCCCTCCTGTTTCCCCTGACCCCAAAGTAGTTCAGCCAGAAACTCGATAAGTTAATTGCTGTTACCTTGGCAAAATTAAAAACAAATGAAGATGGATGAAGCTCAACCTCTGCTGTTATTTTGGATAGGCTGGGCACATGCACCCGAAAGCATGAATTGCTGCTGTTCTGGCAGCTACCTTTGACAGTGTAGGGTTGCTTTCAGTAAATGCTTCCTCCCTGAAGGAAGTGAGACGTGTCCTGTTGTCTGCTGGAGCCTTTCTGAAGCTCGCTGGATTTATGAGTTGTCTTAATCAACCTTTCAGACTTTTTCATTTCCCTGATACGGAACTAGGGTCAGTTTGTGTCTTTATTTCAGTGTACCTTGGCCTATCACAGGGAATTAACTGTTTGGGCACCATGTAAAAATGGCAAACCGTTACTATAGTCAATATAATTATAATGGAATTAATGATGTTTTAAAGAAGAATTTTTGCTCATTTGTCTTTTGGTTTGATTATAAATCCCAGCAGTGCCAGTGGCCCTGGAGATGACAGATGACAGGACACCATGTACTGGAGGATCATCTCTTGATGTTGGTTCATCCAGTCCTGGCTTGTATTGTGAAAGTACTGAGAAGGCACCTGTAACTCAACTGTGGAATTCATTTAGAGGGAGACTCCAGAAGAAAACCCAAGAGCAAATCTTCCTGCTACTACATTTGGAAATCTTTTTTGTGACGTGAAATCTCACGATTGAAGTTGGTGTAGTGTAGACTGCCAAAAGTGATCCTGAACTTTTGCAAGTTGCTTTTCTTCTGGAAAATGGTAGTACAGGGAGACCGAGAAGCAGGGCTTTTGGATCTTAACAAAGATCATTCTGCTTGCCCAGACAGAGAAGAAAGGGCAGGTAGGAGGCTGAGCTGGGTTTAAAGTGAACGCATGGGGTTCTTTTGGTGTGGTCCATTTGAGACACTATATGGGTGAACCATACTGGTTTTGGTCTCTACTGTTTGGTTTTTGTTTTTTATAAAGTATATGGTCACAAACCAGTTCATGCTGAGCACAGTAAGATTTTATTCGGTTGAACATCCGTGCTTTGTTACAGGTTTTTATTGTCATTGCAAGATAGATATCAGGTTTGTTACTTAATAATAAGTTTTATCTTTAAAGATCATTTTCCAGAAGTTTGGAACAGGTTGTTACCTCACCTAGGAGTTGTGAGCGTGATTGTGAGGAGCAGTTGGAAGTTGAGTTAGATGAATGCTGTTTTCATTGGCAGTTTTACCATCAGCTTCTGTGGCAGAAATGAGTTAAAACCCATCACCAACATCCTAGTGCCTTTGAAAATTCTAAACTATTTTAATGAAGATTTTTGACTTTGGAATTAATCGCTACAGGTTGGCAGAAGAGGCTGCTTTCTAACGACCCTAGTTTTGCATTGTCCATACACTAATTACACTGTATTTAGGAGCCACACGCAGAATTCAGGCGTGTTTCTGCAGGAGGGTTTCAACCCCCTCATCTAAGGGGTTAATTCAGGAGTAAATTGTTGGCAAGAAACTATCAAAATATCTCCATGTGTGCAGCAACTGCATTTCTTATGAATATAAATTACCTTTCCAGTAAATCCTGGGAGTACAGACACATTGTTTTGTGGACTGGAGCTAAGGCAGGAGGGAAGGTTGTGGTAGGTGCCAGAATCAAACTCACATATCCCACAACAAGTTCCTTAACCCTGAGACCCAACATTTCCTCCCTCCTCAACCCACCCTAACTATTTCCTTGTGCTGTTTCACACTCGCTTCTCCAGCATCATCCCACACCCCACATACCCCCTTCTGCCTTCCCATCACTGAGCCATGCGGTCAAAGTGAAGCATCCCCTTCCCATTTCCCACTCACCATAGAAGAGGGGAATTTTATGCTGCTGGTAGGCGTCTTGCTACCTGCTTTTTGTTTTATTTTTTCATTGCTCTGTGCCTGGATGCTTTCCAGGGCTGCCAGTCCTCACTTTCATCTACGCCCTGGGATTCCAGAGGAGCGAGGAAGAAGCAAACCTTTGTGTGAGATTTGGCTGCTTTGCAGAGTCACTTGCCACAGGGGAATGGAAATCATAACAAGGGAGTTCCCACAGATAGGTGGATGGTGTGGGGTTGTGCCAGGAAGTTTTGGGTTCCTAATAAAATTGTAAGATGAAATTCTGGTTTTCTTAAAATCCTTGGGAGCTTTGTAGTCAGCTTGAGCACGGTTTGAGTTTTGGTGAAGAATGGGGTTAACCATTTTTATGTTGGGGTTGTTTTTTGTTTGGGTTTTTTGTTATATTTAGGCTTTCTACCAGTCAGGAGAAGCTCAGATTCAGAGGTTGGGCTCTTTATCTGATGTCCTCTGTTGGTAGCGTGTTGGTGAGGGAGTCAAATGCTCACCCAAGTTTGGAGCATAAAGCTAAGGAAGGCATTTCAACTTCATTTATTCCATGCAACAGATCTGAGGGCTGGAACCTCCCTGCTATGAGAAAGGCTGAGAGAGTTGGGGGTGTTCAGCCTGGAGAAGAGAAGGCTCTGGAGAGACTTCGGGGTGGCCTTTCAGTACTCCAAGGGGCCTGGCAGAAAGATGGGGACAGACTTTGAGCAGGGCCTGTTGGGAGGGGACAAGGGGTGATAGTTTAAACTAAAAGAGGGAGATTCAGACTGGAGAGAAGGGAGAGATTGTTGGTGCTGAGGGTGGGGAGAGCCTGTGCCAGGCTGCCCAGAGAGGTGGTGGCTGCCCCATCCCTGGGGGGGGGAGGTTGCCCGGGGCTCTGAGCAACCTTTTCTGTAAACACCTCATATTTTTGTAATGAATTTTGTGGTATAAAATTGTTTTTTTGGCAGATTCCCTCTGGCAGCATCCTCTTGTCACCGGCATGGGAGCTTACAGTTTTCCTGGGGAAGCTGGGCCCAACATTGGCTCTTTTAATCTTTAGAAAATTAACTGACTATTACACCCAAACGATGCTAGGGGTGCCCTTTGATCTTACTCAAGTGGGAAAAATGGCCAGTAGATCATTAAATCAAAATTCATTTAAGGTTTCAAAACACTGGAATACCTTAATGAGAGTCCCAGTAACGACTCTGGTGTTAACGAGTCTCCCTGCACCTTAACAGTGTGTTTCCCAACTGTGATGTGCTTCAGTTTATTTTGCTCTGATTTTACAGACTTGCATTTACTCCTTTGGGGGATAATTGTGAGGACAACGCGCCATATAACGTATTTTCCTCTCCAGTATCATGTCAACCTGATTTCTTAAAACCTTTTGATATGGGGCATTGTATCAGGACAGCACGTGGTTTGATGTGCTTCCTCCACTTCTTGTTACACAGGATTTTCAGTACAAAGCTTTAAGCTGCTTCGATAGCCCAGCACAGAGAGATTCTTACTGGCCTCTGCGAGGTATTCCCACTGTGTGGTTACTGGTGTGGTTTACTGCAGCCGTCTGGTTTTCTTTGGCCTTGTGCCTTAAGGAAGCTTTGCTGTTGCTCTGTTTGCTGTCAGGTTTTACTTCTTAAATACAAATGAGATGTGATATATTTATGAAGCAGAAATTCATAGATTAATATAGCCAGCCATCTCCAATCTGAACTAGAAATGAAGTATTGCAAGTAAAACGTTGGCTTGCTCGGCCTGAGTAAGTCTTGTTGAATTGTATGAGGTGGGAGGTATCGTTTCCCACCTCGTATCTTCAGCAATCAGCGGTGTAATGACAGTCTGATTGGTTATTTACTTTCTATTTTCTCTCCCATAGATCTTCTGTCAGCCGTATTCAAGCGGAGTGTAGCACGGTCATTTTTAATGTGTCTTTCTTGGTTGCGTAGAGCAAAACATGAGCAGTTTTATGGAGGTTGCATTTTTACATCCTGACAACTTCATATTTGCTCTTGTCCCTGTTAAAATGTCTCATTTCCCTCAGACAACTTAACCTTTTTTTTTTTTTCCACTTGAAATAATGGCAAGGGCAAATATTTGTCAACATCCCTTCAACCTCAGCACAGGAAAGATACAGACTTGTTGGAGTGGGGCCAGAGGAGCCCACAAAAAATGATCCAAGGGCTGGAACCCCTTTGCTAGGGGGGGTCAGCCTGGAGAAGTGGAGGCTCCAGGGAGACCTTCTGGGGGCCTTCCAGGACTTCAAGGGGCCTGTTGGAAAGATGGGGACAGCCTTTTGAGTAGGGTCTGTTGGGACAGGGCAAGGGGTGATGGTTTGAAACTCAGAGAGAAATCCAGACTGGAGAGAAGGAAGGAAGGAATTTTTGATGCTGAAGGAGGTGCCAGGCTGCCCAGAGAGGTGGTGGCTGCCCCATCCCTGGCACCATTGCAGGGGAGGTTGCCCGGGGCTCTGAGCACCCTGCTCTAGCTGCAGATGGCCCTGCTCCCTGCAGGGGGGTTGGACTGGATGAGCTTGAAAGGTCTCTTCCCAACCAGTCTATGATTCTGATGGTTTCACTGCTCCTTCAGAATCTTGAAGCTCTGGAAAAGCATTTCAGCCTCTTCCCGCAGCAGAGAGGGTGACCAGGAGAGGGAATGGCTCTGTCTGCCTCTGTCTCTGCAGCAGCCCCACTGGTGATGTGCAACTGCTGCTGTATCAGGACCACATCGGAGGGCCACCTCCAGGGCTTGCCTGACCCACCCTTGCCCAGCCCTGGGTGGCTGGGGGAGCACGACAAAGAGCAGGCTGCAGGTTGGTTGCGTATTGCATCTTCCTTTCTCCTGACATGACGCTGCATTGTACCTGACCCATCAGCTGTAATGAGGTGAGGAGATTTTACAGTACCTCCAAACACAGAGTGGCTGTGAAGTTCCACCACTTTGCTCTTGGATAAAGTGGTAAAAAACAGCACTTTGGTTGAGAGAATGAACAATACCTGAACAGCCACAGTGGCTTTGGCAGGATGTTTACGAGCTCAAGTAGAGGTACACATTTAGGGAATCTGTAATGTTTGTGAAATAGAATCAGTACTTTTTAATAGTCTATTTAAGTTAAACATCTTGGGAGATGGGAACTAACTCATCCCCCCCCTTTTGTATGTGTCTAGCACACTGCCCAGTGAATCAATCCTTATCCTTCACTGGCAGACTGTGATATGAGCACCAGTGATTTCCCCGTGTCGCCTTCAGACCTGTGTGCTTGTCATCCTACGTCAGCATCGGGGTGACTGAGATACCTTCCTGCTTTTAACTGCTCAGGTTGCCAGTTGAAAAGGCCCATTTCCACTTGGAAGTGATCAAAGGTCCCTGTCCCACTCTGCCTGGTGCAGATCTACTGATGATGGATGTGCCTGGTACCTTCGTAGCACGTTCATGCTGTGACTTTTTGGAATGTGTGCCCAAAGGGAAGGTTTCCACAGGTTTCAAATGACCTTTATCAGAAGACCTGTTCAGCAGGGAGAAGGTATTCTCAGGTAGTGGCAATTGCAAATCCTTATAATAAGGTTCTTGTGGTCTGTGTATGTGCTGCCTGACAGATCTGTTCGCTGATGGCTGTTCAAATACTGAGTCTGATTTTCCAGATGGTTTAAAAACGAGTGTGCCTTGATTGCAGGTACCTCCCCACACCACCTCCTGCTGCTTTTTCATGGGCAAACACTCCCTGAATTGTTTGTGTCCTGCTCTTTACCACCGGTCTTTCTCTTGTAAAATGAGTTAATATGTTTAATTTAGGAAGAATACACTCGAATATTGTGTGCTGTGAAATGGCAGAAAGGGCACTTGTACGTGGAGGTGGGACTTGTTGGCGTAGGTAGCTGTAATGTATGGCTTTGGGAGGAACGTTCAGCAGACACTTGGTGACCTGCCGTAGGAGGAAAAAAGTGCAGAGGTCAAAATGGAGGAGGTTCTTGTGAATGTTGAGGTGGCTTTTAAGTCTGGAGCTCAGCCTACGTTCCCAAACAGCGTGAGAGATGAGCTACCAAGAAATTAATGTCTCCTTTATTGAGATAGTGAGGGTCTTCGTGCACCACATTCAGAGTGCCACAGCGGCTTTGCTTACAGACCTAAGTTTGGAGGAAAAAAAAAAAGCTCCAGCTGGAAAAAAAATGATTTTTCTTTAAAAAAAAAAAAAAAAAAAAAAAGCCTTGGAGTGCCTTGGGTGTGTTGGGTAATTGTGTACTCAAGAAGTGAAGTTACATAAGTGAAGACACTCCTGTAACCCTAGCCTGCCAGGAAGACAGGCGCTGCAGAAAATCCACTCCTCGCAGAGGAACTCCAGTAGGTGCAAAAGGGGAGAAGCTTTATCCTTCACGCTGTATTTATTCACCAAGAGGAGTTGTCTTTGGCACGTCTGTTTGGCACCAGAGGAGGCCCGGATTTTATCCCCGTGGAGCTGCTTTTTCTCGTCGGTGTCGTGGGTAGAAGTTTCCTTCTCGGATGTGGAAGGGGAGAGGTGGGTATTTTCCGTAGTTCATCACAAAGCTTCACCAGCACCGGTTGAAAGAGCCCAGGTAAGCTCCTTCTGGAGGCTGGATGGGTGTCAGAAGCAACGTCCTGGGCAGTAGCTCTGGTGCCTTCCATCCCAGTGCTGTTTAATGAGGGAGAGGAAGGATGAGGAAGGATGAGGAGGGATGTCGAGGTGGCACGCAGCAGAGCACGGTGTGTAGGACATCTCACCAGCTTTCCCAGCTCCATAAGAAAGACCCACACAAATCCTAAGCAGTGGACAGTGGTGTCCAGATCTGCCTTTCATTCTGGCTCAGGGGAGTTTGAAAAGAAGGACGTTCTCTGGGCAGAACTCTGCTCTACTGCATTGACTAAATATGCACATTTTCAGTTGACATAGTTTATGAAACGGCCGAAGAGGCCTTGCTGTTTGCTTACATTGCTCACGGTACAAATGTCAGATGAGTGTCAGACTTTATTTTGTATATTTATTTCAAATGTAATTTGATTTTTACTGTGGAAATATTTCACGAGTGAAATTTGAGATGTGCAGCAGAACAGCAAAGGTATTTAATACTTGGCTTAATTTAGAAAAATGACCTTTCAGGGAAAAATGCTGCACTTGTCAAAAATATACTGATGAATTAATTTCTTCTGATGCCAGTGTGTTAGTTGACTGTTGCGAGCAACCTTAGAGATAATGAGTTTTATTTTTATCTGAGATCTGTCTGATTGTAGTGCCTCTTGCCAATCAAGTAATTTTAGTGGCTTTTATGGTTATAAATACATAGCAAAATTTGGAAGAAGAAAAGAAAACAAAGGAGGAAAAAAAACAAGGAAAAAAACCAGACCAACCCAAAGCTCTCTGACCAGTAAAATATATATATATATATAAAAAAATGGATTTTTTTAAAATACTGCCATTGTAAGATCAGTACCACCTTTGAAACCACCCCCCCCCCCCCAATCCAGCCCTCCCCAAACCACCCTTTTAATACCATCCTTTTATTTTGATTTTAAATGGCCCTGATGAGAACGACATTACACGTGGAGCGAGGCTGCCGTGCGTTAGAAAATACTAATGTTGTTTCCACAGACTAAGTCAATTTGTAAAAATCAGGAAGGAATTTGAAAGCAACGTTAGCGTTTCTCGTAGGCTTCTGCCTGCTTAGATTGATTTTTGTGTAGAAGCTCCTCTTGCTCACTTTGACAAAGCTGGCAACTTCAGTGGGTTTATTTGTGCAGATCGAGTGAGAAAGATTCAGCTTTTGATATAAATACTTCAGCTCTTCTTGTTTCTGAGAACTATTTTCTTGCAGTTAATTATGCATCCTGAAAAATGTGTACATTCATACGCATATGTAGCGGGAGAGATGGCAGTTTAGTTTGCAAACTATCGAGCTCCGTTTTGCCTATCGATGGTTTTAATTTTAGTTTGAGTCAGAGCAATCTCCAAAATTTTAAGATTGACTCAGATCAAGCGAGTTACAAGTCAGGTCACATCATCAGATGTAGCAACGTGCGTTGCGTGTCGGTGGCTATTGCTGGAACATTGTTATTTTCCAGTATTTTTCTTGGGAAGTTATTGCTGGGTTGGCTCAGAGCGGTCGTTTGAGGTTCGTTTGGGCTGGGACTGGTGTCAAAAGGGTGGTTGGTGTCCTTCTGAGCCATCGGTGGCTGTTGGGACTCGGGACGCGTAGCGGGGACGTGCAGGAGATGGTTCAGCATGGATGGGCTCGGGTTATATAGCAAAACAAAAAAATCCCCTTTCCGTGCTTGAATTGTAAGAAGATGTTTTTAGATGGAGCGGTGCCAACTTCAAAGCAAACAGCTTATAAGTTTAAAAGTCTGTGGTGTTTAAAAGAAATAACTGAATGGTCAGTGGTCAGCTTTGCTCGTGACTAGGACTGAAGGGTCTGTATTAGCAAACAAGAGAAGCCACATCCAGCAGTCTAAAAGGTCACAGTTTGAGTGAAATGCAACAAGAAGGCCAAACTGCGTGACAGAACCACGTGGTTTTGGCTTCATCATGAAACTGTAGCAGTATTTTGATGGTCTTGTATTAGAAATGTCCTTAGAAATGAGAAATAGATACCGTCACGCTTTGGGTTGAGTATTGCGTTTGCCGAGAACAGAATTGGCTTCAAGTTGCTGTTGAGAATAGAAAAGGCCCTATTGCTGTTTTGGCCGCCGTGCGTTCTTGCTGGAGTCGGTGGGTACGTTACTGTCATGTTGTGGTGGTTACAGTCAGGTCACTCCAAACTCAGCTCAGCTGAGCATTTTTGGTAATCTCTCGAGTAGACTCCGGCTTTGCGACAGCAAATTTACAGTAAATCTGTGTTGATCTCTTTTTGGGTGGTAGTTTCTTAGAATAGCTTTAGTTATTGTTGGAATGGTGGCAAGTTTAAAGGGTATTGCAGGCATGTAATGGTATTTCATCTCAACCAAAACAAAGGATGTGAGTTTCTAAAGCAGCAAGAATTATTTTTAACTCTTTCCTCATTTCTTTAAAACAAACCCCGAGTGATTCATCCACATCCTGTCACAAAGTGGCCCCTGCAAAGCGTTTTGGAGGGAGAATAACAAGCAGCTCAGTGGGCAGTTTTGCAGGAACCGGCTGTGGACCGCGGCGTGTTTTATTTTGTGGGTTTTTTTAACCTTTCAAGCAGTGCAATTAGCGTCTGGGTGGTGTTCTAAAAATCCCATTTGATCTCCGGCAAGAACGTTATCTGTTTGCCCTTACCAGGGTGTGTTGTTCTTAATAGTGTGGTGAGATTCCCCAGTACATAGCTTCGGTATTTCATGACCAAAACCCAAGAGCTAATATCTCATTGTGTTTTAAAAGGGTTTCTCTGTAACGCTTTCAAACAGAATTGATCAATGAGTTAATTTGCAGTGGGAAAGCTGAATCTCCAACACATCTATTTTAAATAACTGCCTGAAAGCAGGGAGGAAATGAGAGCTGAGATAAATTGGTAAAACAAAACTGGTGAGAAGTTCAGCTCTGAAGACCTACATCTTGGTATTAGAACAGTCACAAGGTTTCAGTTTGGTCTTTTTTTTTCCAGTAGTGCTCAGTTTGACCTTCCTTATAACATTTATTATTTGACATACCCATATTATGTCAAATATTTTCCAGCTCTCTGTAAATTAAACCGCTGTAATCTTTTAGACTCTTACACAGAATCATCCGCAGCCTCCCAAGCATTGTATTGCTCTTTGAACTCTTCCTATTTCTGAAATAGTTGCATTATTATTGACCGTATTTCTCCTGAAACAACCCGTCGTTTTGTCTACAAATAGCCACCTTCTCCCACAAAGAATTAAGAAAAATAAATCAGCAAAGTTCCCAGGAATAACCCTGGTGCAGCATGTGGTTATTTTCAGGGAACCATCGAGACCTGCAGGTCAGTTCCTCAGTTCCACACATCGAGAGGTCGTGAATTGAACATATGAGCAGTTTCTACAGAGGCAAGGATTCGACCTCTCTCTTTCTTGCTGTATTCCAGTGCTTTGGCTGGGACTTTTTGCCTTAGCACTCTCGTTGTAACACAGCATTCCCGGCACAAACCCTTGCCCGTGGTCTGCAATTTAGGCTGCTAAGGTACTGGTTGGGTTGCATTGCTTAGGCTGCCCTGTGAGGAGCTGACCCCTAAGGTGCCATAGGATAGACTCTAGTTAAACTGAACTATGAATTAAGCCAGGAACTTAAACTATGTGCACGCTCAGAACTATATCCTGGTACTACTTTAAATTATTAAATCCCTATTTCCATCCCAATTTGACAAGAGCTGTTTAATGAGCACCACTGAGTTTGTCTCTGCTTTTGTGCTAAATTTGGACAGTAACAATTTCCAAATCTTTTGTTTAGTGTCACATGTTAGGTAATGAAAATTGCAGCCACCAAAATTATTTACCAGGAGTGTGAATGTGTAAATTTTATCCAGTTGATAGCTGGTAATTAAGGTCAGATTCTGTTACTGAATCCCGGCTTGAGTCGTTGATGAATACTTGTTGAGTATTCAAGTTCAATAAAACTTAATTTCTGAAAGTTCTTAAAAATAAAACTGTCACAATTTAATACATTTGGAAGTAATTACTAAATGGGATAAAACAAACAAGGGCTAAAATAGTTAATTACCCAAACTATAAACATGAATGGGGGTGTTGTTGGCTTTTGGGCTGGGGTGCCTTTTGGGGTATTGTTTTGGTTTTATTTTTCTTAAGTCTTTTATGCTTAAAATTTCTCCTGAGTTCTGACGCCAAAAGACCAATACCTGTAAGAAATTGGTTAATCCTGCCTCAGGATGAACCTGGGGTTATTTGATTTGTAATCACAAATAATAACTGCAGAAAATTAGAAGCTGGACAGAAAGACGGCCAAAGATAGGAAAGTCAAGTTGGCCGCTCTGAGTATATATTTGAATTAAACTTGGTCACTGTTTAAATACTGTTCAGTGTTTATTTACAAGGGAGAGAAATGGAAAATAATGTGTTTAGTGTTTTCCCAATTGCTGCAATTTCCCTACTTTTTGAATAGAGTCCTCAAAGTATGAACCGATGTATCACTTTCTCAGGAAGCAGAAAGAAAAAGAAGGAAATAATTTCAGTGCATCATTTCTGCAGCATATGCACTGTTTACTGGCTTTGTGTTTTACTTGCTCATTTTCACTGAGCAAAATGTTTGTCTGTATTTTTGAGAACTACAAAGAAAGAGCAATACTGCCTGAGCTCTGTGCACAGCCCGAGGTGTTTCCCAAGCTGGAGGCATCAGAAGCCTTCGAGCTGCTGTGGTTGATGTGGGCAATACCAGATACATGCGTTTGGCTGGGGGATGCTCCTCGTGTCTTACCGCTCACAGCCTTAAATCATAGCGCTGGGTGAATCTGGTGACAGTGGTGGGGGAACAGGAAGGTCTTGCTGATGTGGATCTTAGCAAGCGAGTAAACCCGTGAGAGGTTGAGGAGCACAGAGCACAGCTTTGCTCCCAGCCTGCATTGGCAAGATGCCATCAGGAGAAGGTATCAGATTGACAGCTGTGGGCTTTTTTTTTCCTCCTTCTCCTTCAGCACCATTTCACTTTGCTTCTGTAGTGCCCATTTTGGTATATATTAGGTTGAAACGTTCCTGGTGTTTAGTAGGACTCTGATAAGCTTTAGTGAGAGGTTGGTGGAGCCTTTTCT
Source organism: Todiramphus chloris collaris (assembly GCA_025345505.1). NCBI lineage: Eukaryota > Metazoa > Chordata > Aves > Coraciiformes > Alcedinidae > Todiramphus > Todiramphus chloris. Next base: position 3,847,628 of record JANVCC010000270.1, read on the forward strand.
TTCAAGACAACTCCAGGTGCCTAGGTCAGGGAGACTTGATGGTCTTCTAGCCACTGTGGACACTCCTTAGAGGAAGAGAGATTGTCCAGCTGGCTTCATTCTCCCCTCCTTCTTTGTACGTACAAAGTTTCCAATGTTATTTTCCATCCTATTAACGCAATTTTTGTCTTGGTTACCCTTTCTGTGGCTGGTAACGTGGAAACGATGTAGAAATTTAGTTTAGCCAAGCCATTTAAAAAAAAATAGTTGAGAAAAATACTTCTGTAAATAGGTAAGACACATTTTAAATGGAAATAAACAGATTAGGGTATGTACGTGGAAAATGCCATTTAAAATCTTAGCATTTCTTGAAATTCAGGGCTGATTCTTAAGTCATTAATTTTAGTGCTACCAAGAAAATGTCCAAAAAGACATGTTAAAAACAAAACCAAAGAGCAGTTCCAGGACATTGTACTGGCTTTGCATTTTCATTGTTTTAGTCAGGTAAATAATAATAATTCTAATAATTTCTTCTCCCACTCACCCTATTTTTCAGAAGTCATTGTTCCAACAAAACACCCCCCAAAATTACCTTCCCAGAAATGAGTTTAGTATAAAGCTGGGTGCAAGTCTTTCTACCCTGTGGTGGCACAGGGTCGATTTCTGTAAAATCTTCTAGTGAAAGGCCGAGAAAATACACTAAGAGTCTATTTGAGTAACCGAAGTCCCTCGATGCTCGCTTGGGCGCATCGCTAGTGAAGCGAGCGAGCTGCGGGCTGCGTTGCTCGCTTCCAAAGGCGGCTGGGGGGGGATGGCGTGTGCGGCAGCTTGCTTTGGCTTTCTCCCACACGTTCCTCACCACCCCCTCGTCTTCAATCAGATGCAAAATTGAGCATGAATTCTAAATAAAATAAAAAAGAAAAAGGAAGAAAAAAACCCACCCGGGTGATGTTCAGATTGCAGAGTTGCCATCATTTTGTAGGTGTAGAAGCAGCAGCTAGTTAATCATCTTCCTAAGCTTGCAACTAGAGAAAGAAGCTAGAAAGAGGGAGGGGAAGAGAGGTAGGGTTTGGGCTTCGTTTAGGTTTTTCTTGTTCTTTTCATTTTGGTTTGTTGTGTTTTTTAAAGAAATGCTGATAGTTTGCCATTCTGTGGCAATAGAAACTGTGCCTCTTGTAGGATAAGGTGAATGTGAGTGGACCTAAAGAATTTTTGCTTCCTTTTCCAAACCACTGCTCAGCATATTAATAGTGCACTTAACTGTCTGTTTCCTGCCATATTTATTTCCTATTCTTTATTTACTAAAATTTTCTCATCTTCTTCTAATAACTAGGGCTCTTGTATCAAAGATAACGAACTACATTTGCAGGGTGAACATTCCAGGATTTTCTTTTTTTCAAGATCTTTGGTTGTTTGTTGTTCAAGGGGTCTCTTAGAGACATCAAAAAGGGAATTGCCAGTAAGATACTTCAGCCTACTTGCTTTTATTTCTAGGGGAGAAACCTGGAGGGGGAGAGAGAGCATTTAATTTATTTTTTTTTCCAGATTTTATGCTGATTACCATCCAGGACACACAGTAAATATTTTAACAACCACCTCCACCCCCACAAAGAAAGAAAAACAAATTTTGGTTCTCTGCTTTGGAGGAGTCATTGAAGATTTCGCTGGTTTTCTTCCAGTTCTTTATAAATTCAGCCCCACAAAAGACCTCCTGGGGCTCTATTGCGACACGTCTTCATTTGTCAGCGGTGCTTGTAAATCCTCCTGGGTTCTTGGGCTCTGCTCCCTTTTACTGGATTTGTACGATCCGGGCAATTTTGACTCTTTGCAGCGGCCAGGGACGGGGCAGTGCCATCCTTTCCAGGTGAGCTGGGGTGGGCAGGGTGCCTGTGAGTGGAACTGGGAGCAAGGAGCCAGCAACAGCCATGTCCCCGAGGGCCAGCCTCGGTTCCTGGGACCAGCCGGAGCAGGCACGCGGGGAGGAGAGAGGTAACGTGTGATCTGTCTGCTCTGGAGACAGGTTTTAACAAGTGCCTTGGGACCAGCACAACCTTGCTCCGAACGTCAATCCTTCGTTTTATGGGACTTGGGGAAGAGGAGCAGGAGAGCTTGAGAACGGCTTGTGTGGTTTGCAGGATAACCAGGTAGGTGCTTACAGCTGAGCGCAGCCTTAGCAGGCTAGTGTGTGGTGGTGAGCAGAAAATAATCCCTTCGTAATCACATGGATGTTTGTCACTTGGCCTCCTGTGACCGAAGACTTCAAGTCCTCTATTTTTCCAGAAGAAACAGATACCTGTTTAGATGGGAGATTACTACCTGGCAGGACACGGGCTGAATCTGGCCCCCAGGATGTTTTCCTCCCCTCCATCTCTTCCCCCTGAAAAAACCAGTTGTTTTGTACAGCCTTGTTCCATAAGGCTTATCTGCCATTCAGATAAGCAACTGGAGCAGTGGGACACCAAGATTTTTATGGTGCCAGAGGGTAATGGTGTAGGACCTGTTGCTGGGTGCTCTGCAAGGTCAGCTTGCAATTTCTCTTCCAATTAATAGTTAGCAACTTCATAGCTCCCTTCTAATAGCTCTTTAAAAGCAGTGAAATAACAAAGCTGCAGTGTTGTTTGTGGTTTCGGCTCATCCCACTTTACTGGGAACGCGTTGGTGAATGTTTGATCCCTTTGGATTTCCGTTGGGTACAGAACATCTCCCTGACGTGCCTGAGTGCCTCTCGGCGTGCTGCCAAACGGCCCCCTCCTGACCAAAGCTCTGCCTTGGGAAGTGTCTGGCAAATTGGGATGATTTAGGGTAATGGGCTCACATCTCCCTTGCTTTGTTTAGGGTCTGCCTACCCCCGAGGTGGTTTATCCTTGTTCCCACCATCTCTGGTGGGAATGGCACACGGACCAGAGAACACCCAAGCGCTCAGGCAATACTCTAGACCTCGTTTTTGTCTCAGGTCTTAAGGGAGGAGGATGGGAGCAGGTGGAGGAGAACGGTAAAATAAATCACTGAAATGAGATATTGGCTTAATATGTATATTTTCCACCCTCAGTTTGTGTTTTCCCCAAGAAGAGAACATGAACTGCCCAGGGCTGTTTGGTTTGTAAGCCTCTTAAGAGTGGCTGAGCCCCAGCTCATGCTGTTAATGAGAAAACACCGTATCTTTGTCCCTTCACTTAAGTTTTGTGTTTGAGGCACACCTAGTCCTACATCAGCTTCTACGGACTAGTTTTTCAAAGGCTTTTTGTTTTTTTCCTGTCCATCCAATTTCTGTTATTGTTTTTCACTTCAAAGCTGCAGCCTGTAACGTTTCGTTCAGCATAGTAAAAAAATCAGGGCAAAAATAGGAGATTGCTATGGAAAAATAAACCATCAGAGTCCACAGAGCAAGGTTTATCAGAACAAGTTCATTGTGGATTTTTAGGTTTTTGGGTTATTTTAGCTCGTAAGACCCACTGATACCATTAGGACTGTTCATATGTTGGGTTGTACTCACACACTTCAGCTTGTAAGCAATTGAGACTTAGGAAGTTAGAATCATAGGATGTTTTGGGTTGGAAGGGACCTTTTGAGGTCATCTAGTCCAACCCCTCTGCAGTGAGCGGGGACATCTGCAACTAGAGCAGGTTGCTCAGAGCCCTACCAAGCTTGACCTTGAATGTCTCCAGGGTTGGGCCCCTCTACCACCTCCCTGGGCAACCTGTTCAGTGTTCCACCACCTGCATACTAAAGATCTTCTTCCTAATATCCAATCTAAATCTACCCTTCTGTAGTTCTTGGAAAAACAAGCAAGCGAAAAAGGACATAATTTAGTTAAATCAATGGAAAGCTTTAACTTCTGTCGTTACGCTAAAGAAGGACTTTGAATATGAAGGTGAGTATGATTTTGCATCACTGTTCAAAGTGGATTTACCAAAGAGCAAAAAAATGTCAGCTGACCATTAGGAAGAAGTCCTAAGCTGTTAGGACCAGTTATAAGAATGGTACATGAAGATGTTCCAACACTGGCAGGAGCTGGTAAGGAAGGAGTGGCTGGAGGTGGTGACCCAGAGGCACGTTGTTTGAGCTACGTGGTGAAGGGATGATGGTGATTGGGGAGGCTGGGTTTTAAAGACAGGTTGTTAATAAGGACAGGGTTTTAAAAGAGAGAGACAGAGTACTGGGTGAACTCCCCTGACATGCCCCAGAGGAAAAATTTATTGAGAGGCTGATAGTTACACTTTTTGTGAGGCGATACCCTCTCCTTAGCAGACAAACACCACCTGCCATCTTCCACTTAATAAAAATGTGCCGCTGCCCATCCCCGTTCGTTTGAGTAGTCCTGGAAAGAGCACGCCCAGTGAAGTGGCAGTGATGCTGACTTGATGGAGTTATCCACGGGGGTGAGGATGAAGATGCCAATGAAAATGCACAGCATTTCAAGCTGACATTAGGTTGCTGTGCAACCATGTTACAAAATGACAAATGAAATTCAGGGAGGGTAAATGAGAAGTGATGTCCATGGGAAAAATATTCTGACTTCTCTTTTAAATTGAGTTGCTTGTTACGGCTCAGGCCTGAGATCTGCGCATCCTTTTTGCATGGAGAAGTCAGCTGTAGACTCAATAGCTGTCAAAAAGCAAACAAAACATTAGGAATGTTTATGATAGTAGTAGAGGAAAAACAAATCTGTCATAGTAACGCCTTCATCAGGAACATTGGGATCAGTTCTGATGTCTTCCCCCCAGTTCTCTTTCCCATCTTTGTTTCCACCTCCAAAGGGGATAAAATAGTATTGCAAAAGCTGCAGAGGTCCTAAGTCTATTGAACGGCTTTTGTATAAGGAACGACAAAGTAGATGAGGCCAGGCAGTTCAAAGAAGAGGGGTATGAGAAGGTCACACAGATTCAAAGCGAGCTTGAAGAAACTAATGCAGGAATAATCTGTGGGATCTGTGAGGTTCAAACACAGCTTCTGGGGCTTGCTTTGTGGTTTTAGAGTCTGGGACTTTCCATGTGTCCTTTTCTGCTTTGCCCTTGACTTCTGCTCTTGGGTGCTGCTGATGGAGGCAAGACATTGCGCTGGACCTTTGGCATGACACGCTGGGTTTGCTTTGTTTCTGTTAGTGTCATAAAAAACCCCATTTTTTTTCCTTAGCCAGCAGTGCTATCTATTGTCCATCTAAATATGAGGTAATTATAAGAACTTCAATATCTGAAGTCCTACTAAAGATCTAATTATTTATTATTTAAACTATTTCCATCATGATTTCAGGATCTCAGTAGAGAGGTATTTTTTTTAAGCTGGGCTAAGCTTAAGAGAATTAAGTTGGTTTTGAGCAGGGTTGTTGGCACTTTAGGCTCCTCAGTGCTGAATTTGTCTACCTGCATGATTTGTGCCTTGTAAACTTAGTAGTGTTTAAGGAACTCCAGAAACAGAAGAAATTACAGAGCAGTTTGACCCCTTGGAGAACTTGATGAAAGCCTCCGCTGTTGTCTCAGGTGATGAAACACCAGCTTTTGATGTTGTTCTACCGGTTGAACCAGTTTTGTGTTGGGCAAGCCCTCCCTCAGCACTCTTGCAGTTGAGGACAAGTGCTTTCCGAGTACCAGAAAGAGAGATGGAAAGTTTTCCCCTGGTTGGCTGGGGAATGACTGGTTTGACTGTTGCTTTGATATAGGATCTGTTGTTGAGAAAATGCAGAAATTAAAGAAATCTTTTGGGCCCCAGGTGTTGGTATTTTATATATGTTTCTGCTGAGTGGAAAAGTTGCTTGGTTTGTTGGTTGATTTTTTTTTTTTTTAATGCCTGTAGATATTTCACTGGCAATCTCTGTGTTAGGCTTTAAAAAAGCAAAAAATTAAATGAAAACTACACTTTTTTTTCCAGTTTGGGAACATCAGATCAAAGGCCTGTAAACCTATCATGGGGAGGGAACCCATCTCAGTGCAGAAGGATTGAAGGAGCTTACAGCAGCAGCTTGGAGAAGGTGGTGAAATGAAGCAGCTTGGGGATTTAATACCTTGTTTTAACTTTTTAAACCCAATATTAGGTCGAGTGTAGAAAAAAAAAAAACAGTAAGCCAAAATGAAGCCTGGAACAATGAATGCCTTAGAGGCTGTCAAATAATTATTAAGCAGATTTTAGTGATAATAATCACCCTGTCCTAGGTACACAACTAGAATTTGGCAGTCGCTGCGCCAGCCATCAGCAAAGTGATGGTGTAATTACTGTGCTAGGTGGCTGATGAGGAGCTATGCAAATGGGACTGCAATCAGCGTTTGTGCTCTGGCACAGGAAGGAGGGAGACAAGGTGTAAATGAATTATCTCTGGGGGCACAGCTCATGGCTCTCAGAAGGACTCGTAGGATCCAGGATCTCCTGGCTTGGTGTGGCAGGTGGAAAAGGGACAGGCTGTGGAAAGGGCCACCCTTGCACAGTGGTGAAAAGGTGCCAAGCAGGAGATACTGCTGAAGGTACTTCACCTCCAATTCTGAGTTGTTATACGTGACAGATACTGTGCCTGTCCGCAAAGGTGCCTCTCTCTTTGCTGTGTCCTTCCCTAAGGTGACAGCCATCCAAAACTCTTCTTCTCCCCACCCCTACTATGCTCAGTTTTTAATGAGTTTAAGTACCTCATAATAAAAAATATGTTAGCAAATAATGTTGGAAGCTCCCCAGTTGTAAACTGATGACCCAGGGACTGAGTTTGGGGTTCATATGCAACGTGCTGATGTAATTTATGTGCATACACCTTGCCAGCCTCCCCAGGAGCCCTTGCCGTGCCCAAGTATGACATGTGATGGGTTGGATAAAACTATTCTCTATTTAATTTATATACATCCTCTCCACTGACTATTTCATTGTATATAGAGTATAGCTCTTCATTGCTGATACTCAGGTAATCTGCAGATTACAGATTGTATTTTCAAATATGCAAGCCTCTTTTTTTCTTTTTCTTGAAATGAAGAAGACTAAGAAGAGGGTTTTTATCTTCTCTTTTCAGCGGGGTTATGTAAAGTATCTGTCATGGGTTCTTCATTTTTAAATGCAAATAATTACATATGGCAGGGAGTATGATGAGCATTCAAAGTTGACATTAAAATGAAAATGCATAAAATTTTCCTGAAAAACTGATCAAACAGGTCATTAGTCAAGGTTGTAATGACTAGTAGGACATTTTAAGATGCCTTAAATCTCATTTAAGATGGTTTAAAAAGTAGTCGATGGTTTTTTTAAATGACAACTGCTTCTCCATCATCCTGCTAGTTGCTGAGAGGTTTGAATTCACATAATCTCGGGAGCTCTTTTCCCTCCCTTCTCTGTCAGCTGTACGAGCAGTTTTCAAGCCTGGAATCATCTGACACAACGAGATCTAATCTGTTTTGCCTTGTGTTTCTGCTAGGCTGGGGATATCTGTGCTGTCGGTTATCGGTGTTTTGCAGCCCGCTGAGCCATGGTGCTGCCATCCCCTAAGCCCCAAACTGGAAAAGAGAAACCACAAAACCACCCGTACACCAAAAAGGGTCAAGTTCCCACACTGCGAAGTTACAGAGAAGATGCAGGGACTGTGTTTCCTCGTGTGATCTCTTCCTTTTCATCTCGGGCCTCCTTCGCTCAATTAGAAAAGGGAAATACACAGGGACAGCAGAGCGGTTTCTAATTAAAAGTAGATTAAAACCGGGGTGAGAAGAGCACCTTTGTCCCGTGGGTTTCAGGAAATGCCTTTTTGCCGCTCTTCCGACAACTTTGTCGGTGTCCGTTCTGCGGCGGGAACTTCGGGTGCCTCGGTCTGCCAACCTCCTGGCTGCCATGACCCCCGTTCTGTCCCCTCGGCCCCCCCTTGTCTGTGCCAGGCCTGAGGTGCGTTTGGGACCCGCTCTGCCGCCCGGGTTTCGGGCTCGGAGGCGGGGGCAGGCTGCGTGCCGGGGCTCGCTCGGCCTCCGCTCTTCCCGAGGGATGGGCAAGAGGCGGCCTCCCGCCAACTGCCCCGCCGGCTGCGCCACGCTCGCGATTACCCTAATGGGCTCCTTGTACAGACAAGACTCTTTATTCTCCTTTATTTATTTACTTTTCTCTCTTTTTTTTTTTTTAATTAGCTGGTTAAAGGAAGTCTCGGGATTCGGCTCGGGTAACCAAAACGCATCAGGGCTGCGGCGTTCTTGTTTTAGCAAGCTGGAAAGAGCCGGGAGAAGCCGAGCGTCGGAGCTTCCTGGCCGTGGGGCGCGGGCGCTTCTGCAGCCGAGAAGGCCACCAGCATCCTGGCTTGTGCCGGCACTGGTGTGGCCAGCGGCACCGGGGAAGGGATCATCCCCCTGTACTCGGCACTGATGAGGCCGCACCTTGACTACTGGGTTTGGTTTTGGGCCCCCCACTGCCAGCAGGACACTGAGGGGCTGGAGCGTGGCCAGAGAAGAGCAACAAAGCTTGTGAAGGGTTTAGAGAACAAGAGGAGCAGCTGAGGGACCTGGGGTTGTTCAGCCTGGAGGAAAGGAGACTTGGGAGGCCTCCTTGCTCTCTACAGCTCCCTGACAGGAGGTTGGAGTGATCTGGGGGTCATTGTCTTCTCCCAAGGAACAAGTCACAGGACAAGAGGGAACAGCCTCAGTTTGTGCCAGGGGAGGTTTAGGTTGGGCATTAGGAAGAATTTCTTCCCTGAAAGGGTTTTCCAGGGCTGTGCCAGGCTGCCCAGCGCAGTGGGGGAGTCCCCATCCCTGGAGGGATTGCAAAGCTGTGTAGCTGTGTGCTGAGGGACATGGGTTAGCGGTGACCAGGCACTGCTGGGTTAATGGTTGGGCTTGATGATCTGAAAGGTCTCTTCCAACCAAAACAATTCTGTGATTTCTGTGCAGCCACCCAGGGAAGCACTCCAAGCTTGGGCTGGTTCCACACGATGCATCACCTTCATGCCACCGCCCGCGTGGTGTGGGCACCAACGCTCAAAGTGTGGGGCTTTCCTCGGGGAAAGGTGTGAAATGGCTCAGATGTGATATGGGCAGTGGGTTTGGGTCCTCCCCATGTCAGATCTGAGCCCTTCTTCCTATGCTGTGCTGCTCTGCACTGCTCATCTGGTGCTCGGGGTGTGTTTATTTCTGTATTTATTTGTTTGATGATGGTTTTTTTATTTATTTAATTAATAGTAAGTGCTTTCAGCTGTACTTCTCAGCCAGTGATATGCAAAGAGCTTTGTTACTGGCACATGAGCCATGTGGATTTCAGTAGTCATCAGATGGAGCTTTCCACACAGGATCTCAGCCTCTTTTGACTTTCTCTCTGAATTTAAGTAGCGAGGGAAAGAGCAGGGTTTCAAACTTTCAGCAGTGGTTTTCTCAAGCTTTTCATCCAACCCCCCCCCCCCCCCAAAAAAAAAAGAAAACCCACCTAAAAATCCTCCTTTCAGTCATAGTTGTCTCTTTAGTTCCCTGCTAGCGCAAGAAAAAATAATTTAAGTGCTACCTTTCTTGGTGTTCATTGAAAACACATGCAAAGTGATTTTTAAACTGACTTTTCAGATGTCTCCCGATGCGTCAGTGTAAGAGAGAGTGTGTTTTCTGAGAAAGCGAGAAATCAAACTGTTGCCATCTGAAGCTGTTTTGCAGGAGGTATTTTTAGGATGACTCAGGCCTGAGGGTTGTCCCTGTCTTTAACTGAAGGGAAAGAAAAACGCTGACATTTTCCATCCAGCTGTTTTGGTTAAATATTTGAACGTGTAATCCTAGCCTCTCAGGCAAGATATGAGTTTGTATTTTCTGAGGTTTTGATGAAGCAGCCTGTTTGTTCTTAGCATCAAATCTGGTGTAAATCCTCTCGTTTTCCCCTTAGCCATAAACAGAGTGAGACTAAAAAAAAATAAAATAAAGCCCTTTTTATTGTTTGAGAGCCAAAGTTTTGCATCTTCAACAAGACAGCCCCAAAGCCCCTTTTTACGGTGATACAGCCATGTGCAAATACCTACAGTGAAAAATATTTGTGTTTGGGCATTTTGCAGAAGCTTAATGAACATTTCTCAGCCACTGCTCCCATGTAAGCTTTCCTGGTGGCAAAGTCATCTTCCTCAGGGACTGCCTCTTCAGTGCTGTGTCTGTTGCCCATGGATGGGGTGATTGGTCCAGCAGGACAAAGTCGTCTGTGATACTGGCATGGGGACTTCCATCAGCATAAGAATAGATGAAAAACCCCAAACAAACCCACAAAGGACAGATTTCTTTTGCCCCATCTTAAGTTGCTGTCAGAAGTTACTGGTTTCATATTTTGCAAACCTCACACTTTTCAGTATTTCATAGAATGAGGGAATGGTAGGGGTTGGACGGGACCTCTGGAGAGCATCGAGTCCAACCCCCCTGCCCGAGCAGGGTCTCCCAGGGCAGCCCACACAGGAACAGATCCAGGTGGATCTGGAAAGTCTCCACAGAAGGAGACTCCACAGCCTCTCTGTGCAGCCTGTTCCAGGCTCTGCCACCCTCACAGGAAAGAAGTTATTCCTCATGTTGAGATGGAACCTCCTCAACAAAGGATTTCTGCTTTCCTTGCTGAAATTCCAAAACCTTTTCTTTTTCTCCAGTTAATGACCATATAAATAAGGCCTTTAAAGCTTTTTCTTGATAATTCATAACGCAAACATTTTCAAGTTTGTGACATGGGGATGTTAGGACAGGTCTCACAGAAAAGTAGTCAAGATATGTGTTATTCTGTCACTTGTGGGGGAATAAAGAGGGTGCTGCACCTGTCATGTATTAGAAATTTCCATCAGTTAAATTGCTTTCTCTTATCCTTGTAGAAGCAAGCAATATTCCAGTGATAAAGAAATGTTTCTGTGTTAAAATTTTCAAAGTAGGCAGTGTCTTCAGTATCACACATTTAAATCTGAAGGAATACTAAATTGACAGAGTATCGAATCAGGTAATATTTGCAATTAATAGTGGACTTTGCGGTGTTCAGTTCCTCCTGGGCTTTGCAGATGGGTTTTGTGTAATGAATTTTTGTGTAAAAGAGCTTTCAAAGGTGTGTACTGTTGGAGAATCTATAATATAATTATAGGAGAACACGGTATGGTGTCGGAAATAATTTGCCTGAAAATGTTTCACAAGCAGCTAATGAAATGAGATGCAAGAGAAGGAAATGACAGGAAAATAGATCTGATTTTCAGGTAGCGAGTTGCTGTTGGTGTACGCGGGAGTTGTCAGAAGAGCCAAGGAGGCTGCGTTTCGGTGTCACTGGGATGAGAGGTTCTCATCCTGCCTCTCCCCACCCGCTCCCCGGCACAGACTCACATTAATACCCATGCCTCATCTACAGTCAAAATCAGTGCTTTTGGTTTCCAGAACCAACACCGATTTATCTTTTTTTTTTTGATGGTCACGATGCTCAAACCCACTCTGCACAGGGGTACCACATCGGTGTGGAGACATACAGGCAACAAATAGAACTCACCGGGGAAAGCACATCAGGTGATGCAGGAAGCGTAGGAGACTTTCTGGCTGTGTACCCAGCGCCTGTTTACCTGGTTGTTATATCTGTTATCTCTGGTTCTTTGTTTGGGATTAGAGTCTGATAAAGAAGTGGTTGGGAATTTCTGATAGGAACTGATTTATTATTTTTTATTAAATACTAGAGAGGGAATTCAGGTAAGGGGATCAGAGCATTTAATCTGTCTGTCAATCTAATGTAGCATGCTTTCAAAATACTTCTGTAATTTTTCTCTGTAAAATAGGGTGATTGTGAATCGAAATGCATGCATTTCCTGTGGCATTGATTTGAAACGTGCAGATAATAATTAGCAATGAAACTGCAGTTGTCCAGCTACTTCAGTACAAATTTTGGTGACAAATCTTTTACATCCTCTCACAAGATAAACGCTGGGTCTTGTGCGTTAGTCCTATCTCTGGACAGAGAGGAGATGATTTGGAATTTGATGCCCAGTTTATGGTTTTGAATTTGATACCCAGTGTCTTGGTTTTCATTTGATACCCAGTGTCTTGGTTTTCATTTGATACCCAGTTTCTAGGTTTTAATTTGATACTCAGTTCCTGGGTTTGCTTGCTTGTTGCGTTTTGGTCAATCTTACAGCTTCATTCCCAGAGTTAATTTGTTGGTGTGTGTTTTTTTTTCCTTGTGTGTTTACCCATCTCATCAGCTGTCCTGCAACTTTCTAAGTTGCTTGTTTCATCATCTTTCTGTAAAACAATAAGCTGAGGGAAAACAGCATAAGAGAAGATAAGATAGGACAAGAAGAAACAGTCTCCACTTGCACCAGAGGAGGTTTAGGTGGGTCATTAGGAAAAGTTTATTCCCCAAAAGGGTTGCCAAGGCCTGACCCAGGCTGCCAAGGGCAGGGGTGGAGTCCCCATGATCCCTGGAGCAGTTTCCAAGCCATGGAGCTGTGGTGCTGAGGGACAGGGGGCAGTGGTGCCCTGGCAGTGCTGGGGGAATGGTTGGGCTTGATGATCTGAAAGGTCTCTTCCAACCAGAACAATTCTGTGATTCTGTCTAGATAAATTTCCTCTGCTAGCATTAGTGGCACATCTACATAAAAGATGCTTTCTTTATGTTTCCCCTTATTTTTGTTAGAAATTGTTAATTGCAGCCCTTTCTATTAAGAAAATAAATTATAAATGTGTACAGTATTTCAGCTGTAGCTGAAATTCAGGGAAGTGTGAGATATTAAGTCTTCAGTGTTTAAAGTAAACCTGCCTAACTGGGTTGATAAAGAGCTGCTGAGGGGTTGTTCTCTTTTTGAATCGCTTGTGTTTGTCGTCAGCAGCCAGTGCGTCAGTACAAAAGAAACTGTATATAAACCTGCCCTTTAAATGTGTCTGTCTGTCTCCCTAACCTCAGATGAACGAGGAAGAAGTTTGGCTTTTAAAATTGCAGGGGTAGTCTTCGCCATTAGAAGCTTTGTTTGCTCCAGTTCTGGGAGCCTGCCCAGTTACCATGCTTGTGAGATGTGTTGGTGCATTCGCTGGGAGACGAATTGTTGAGCTTTAGCGAGGAAGGAAACTTGGTACTGGTTTGGAAAGGCAGAACTGCAGCGAGCTGAACAAAGCTCGGTCTTAAAAACCTGCCAGAACTGTTTGTTTCAGTCATAAATTTTTGGCTCTACTGAGAAAACAACTGGAAAATAATTTTCAGATTTCTCCTGTGGACAGACGTACTTGAGTACGGCAGGGTGACCGTGAGCCAGCAATGTGGCCCTGTAGCCAAGAAGGCCAGTGGCATCCTGGGGTGGATTAGAAGGGGTGCAGTTAGTAGGTCAAGAGAGGTTCTCCTCCCCCTCTACTCTGCCCTGATGAGGCCACATCTGGAATATTGTGTCCAGTTCTGGACCTCTCAGTTCAAGAAGGACAGGGAACTGCTGTAAAGAGTCCAGCGCAGAGCCACGGAGATGATGGAGTGGAGCATCTCCCTGCTGAGGAGAGGCTGAGGGAGCTGGGGCTCTTGAGCTTGGAGATGAGAAGGATGAGGAGTGACCTCATTCATGTTTATAAATATCTGAAGGGCGAGTGTCAGGAGGATGGAGCCAGGCTCTGCTCAGTGACATCCAGTGGTAGGACAAGGGGCAATGGGTGTAAGCTGGAACAGAGAAGGTTCCATGGAAACATAAGGAGAAACTTTTTCACGGTGAGGGTGACAGAACTGGAACAGGCTGCCCGGGGAGGTTGTGGAGTCTCCTTCTCTGGAGACTTTCAAGACCTGTCTGGATGCATTTCTGTGTGATCTGCTCTTGTTTTGTCCTGCTGTGGCGGGAGGGTTGGACTTGATGATCTTTGGAGATCCCTTCCAACCCCTACCAGTCTGTGATTCTGATTCTGTGTGTCCGTGGAGCAGCAGGCAATCTGCAAAGAACAGGGTGAGAGTAAAGACTCAAGGCCTTTTTTTTTTTTTTCACTTGTGCTGCCTATGTGGGAATTTCTGGTGGTTTCACAGGGGAATAAGCCTGGGGCTACCACTCCCCCCACCCTGCCCACTCCCGTGTGACAATATTGGCTCCATCCCGTTTGCTGTTTGCATCGCCGTGTTTCGTGCCACATTGTTTTGGTATAACAGCATTTTTCCCAAAACTCTGGAATGCACCATAATACCTATTCCGAAGAGTCCCCTGACTGCAGAAATCCTTGCAGATGTTATGAAACTACGGTGGGATTAGCTGTTGACTGCAGATCTGATGCCAGTGCTTTTCTTTCTGCAGCTCTGTGTAATTTAACGTGTCAATGGCCTTTCTGCTAAAACCTGATCAGATTTTGGGTGGCTGTATTGCTCATAATGTAGAGTGTGTTTATGTGGGAAGGGTATCAACTCCAAACTATAAACAGGCAGGCAGTTCAAGGCAGATTTCAGCAAATGACTTTCTAAAATCTTGTGCTTTTTATAAATGTATTTTAATAATGACTTCCCTTTCTTGCAGATAAAATTGAAGAAGCACAAAAACAGCTTAATGGAACAGAAGACCAACAGAGAGGTAATAAACAAAACCAAAACATTAACTAGAAAACCCCCCACATTGCAATTCTAGAGGATCATGGGATCATAGAATCATTAGGGTTGGAAATGACCTCCAAGATCATCGAGTCCAACCTTCTACCCAACACCTCCACGACCACTAGACCATGTCCCGAAACACCACATCCACCTGTTTTTTGAACACCTCCAGGAATGGTGACCACCACCTCCCTGGGCAGCCTGTTTCAATGTTTAACTGCTCCTTCAGTAAAGAAATTCTCCCTAATATCTAATCTGAACTTCCCCTGGTGCACTTTGTGGCCATTGCCTGAGGCTGATCCAAAGCCTTCCTGCCTCACTGAAAAGACTGCCCTGGGCTGGGTGCTGGGTGAGGCCCCAGGGCATGTCTGTCTGCAGCTCAGGGTCTGGGTCTGTGATGCCCCAGTGCTGCTGAGACACAGAGGCTTTGTTTTCACCACCTGAGGAGCTGCCTTGACCTTGAGGAGACTACTGAAGCTGTAGCATTAGGGACGTGCACCAGTTACTGACTACAGCCTGTGCTAGCTGTTGGTTCATGATGTGATTTACCTGACCATTAATAACCATTGCTGGTTTATGGTGAAGCAGTATGTGGTGATTTCTAGCAGATGCTGAAGGGGGATTGATCATCACAGGTTATTTTAAGAAACAGATGACCTGTGACAGATTAAATCTGTCTCTTGGAGCTTAGAAAGCTGGTGGAAAGTGGTTGCATTTCAAGGCTGGCTGACTGCAGTGGTACCTGTTTGGTTGTGTGATAAAACTGATCTGCACACCCACAGAGATGCCCACAGATGTGACTTTGGAGGAGGGAGCCCAAGAAATACTTTGCCAGCCCAGGGGAGCACAGGGACAGGCAGGAACCCAAATTAAAGACTCAGAGGAAAGGAGACCCTGTCTGCTTCCCTCCCAGGGCTTGTCCACCTTCAGCCCCAGTGGCCAGGCGTGAAGCCCATCACCATGAGCAATGGGGAGCAACTATCCAGGTCACTTTTTGAACTAACAGCCTTGTCAGCGGGGGTTTGGGGCACGTTTGGGAGAGGCAGGGGAAAAGCTTTTGGGGATTGCACAGGGCTTATTATGGAATGATGAGGAGATGAAACGGTGGAAAAAGTGAGGGATTCAGGTGATACAGGAAGGGCAAGTGTGGGAAGCAGAGGGTCTGTTTGCATGCTAGCAGGGACTGGGGAGAACGCTTGTCTGGCCATGTTCTGGTCCTGACCAGCACAGTCTGTCCTGTCTCCTCATTAAATTCCACTTTCAACTATTCTAGTGGGAGGATCTTTACAAAATGTGTGCATGGAGGAGATCTGTGGTGCAGCAACTGGAGCGTGTGTGGGTGTGATTGCTAGCAAAGACCATACCAGATGAGCGAGTGAGTAGGTGAAGTGGGCTGGGGTTCAGGATGGGTTTGGAGGTCTCTGAGGGCCACCTCTGCATGTCTGTAGAGGTGAGAGCACAGGGCTGGTTGGTTAATGGAAACAGGCGAGTCCTGGACAGCTCTGGCAGCGTGTGTTGTGTATGATGGTCTCTACCAGCAGCTGGAGCAGGGCTGCAGCCTCGAGAGGTTGTATACCCAGGTGGCAGCAACTGGGGAGACTGGGATCCAGGGGTGGCTTCTGGGTAGACTGAGTTTCTGAGCCCCGCTGCTGGTGGGATCCACCTTGAGCACGTAGATATATTCCCATTAATGGAGCTCTGTCCTGCTCAGCCAGATCAGGGAGCAGGATGAGGTAGGTAGTGTTGGTGTGAGCACTCAGAGTGTCTTGTCTCAGATCTGTATGTTCAGATGTGCTTGTATGTATGTGCTTGTCTCTGTTGGGAAAACAACTTCAGCCTTGCTACCTTGGATCTGGGGGCATGGAGTAGCAGCAGCAGCCTCACTACTCCTGGGCTGCTGGATTCGGCATAAGGTCTTTTCCTCTGCCAGTACCCTGTGTCAGTGCTTTGTCTTGTTCTGGGCAGGCATCCACCTTTCATGGTAGTGAGCTGCCCTTCTGGTGTGTGACACATCTGGGAACGCTGTTGTAAATTGTTGATGCTCTGCCCTGGAATCAAAGTTTATTATCTTCTGAAACAATGAGTTTTAAAACGTTTCTGAAGTGTAGAGAACAGAAGAAATACCCAAGCGGATCTCAGCAGGGTCCATCTGGCCCAGTATTGGGCTTCAAAGGTTGTACTGATGAAGGACAGACACAGAAACCTGGCCACTGTCTTTAGTCCATTCCCCTCATGCTGTTCACAGACATTGGATTAAGGATGTCTGCCTTGTCCCTTTTCTATCTAGATATTTATGGAGCTGTTATCCATGAGTCCTTTTAATCAAATGCTGTCTCCATCCAGCATTTTCTGGCAGCAAACTGCAGAACTTCACTACCAATCTCATAAAAAATTGTACGTTCTTTTATCTTTTTTTCTCAATGCCTGATTTTTCTTCCATTTTCAATGGGTATCCCCTGGTTCCAAGCATTGTGTGATTGGTTAAATAGCAGTTCTGCAGTCACCTCACCCACCGCCTTCATGGTTTGATAAATCTTGTCCATACCTCTCCCAGCTTCCTGTCAACCAGCCAGATTCATGACTGGCTTAGTTGTTGAAGAGAAGGTTTGATACAGGCCCTGGGATTATGATGTTGCTCTCTGTATTTGCAAAAGGTGGAAGAGTAAATAAGTGCCTAGATGGTAGTAGCTGTCCTTCAGACATCTGCAGGGACTTTTCAACAAACCAGGCCTTCTACCAAATAGTTCTGATGTATTTTTGTTTCGTGGATCATAGATAAGTGCTGTTGTCATCCCAAAAACCTGGCGTGTGAAGCGCAGCTGCTTGCTCTGGTTGCCCTTGGGTCTTGCAGAATGAATATTGCTCTGGATTAATTTTTGTGTTCAAGCAAAAGATGAGGGAACTTCTGCTTTCAGGTGTTTGTTCTCACATGTGGCCCAGTAACACCTTTGCACAAAGGAAGAGAAATTCTGTAGTGTAAACTTGATGATGTTCTCTGAAAGGGATGGGCTTGCAAAGATTCGTGTGGTGGTAGCACTTGCCTTTCAGTGTCTCAGGGTCGAAGAGATCATTGCTTATATTTTCTGGCTTCTAACCTGGATATGGCTGTCAGTACAAAAAGAAATTCTTACACAGAAAAATTATATTGAAATAACTGAGATAATAAGATTACTCTTTTCAAATGAAAAATGTCCTCCATCATTTGTATTTTATTAGTCTGAATAGCTAGATTTCTTGGTGATATGAAATAAATTCTTTATTTGCAAATTCAGAGTCCGAAGGCCATGAAAAAAAGAAAACACAGGTTTTGAGCTAAACAAGCAAAAAACCTGTGCTCACATTCACATAAATTATTTCAACCCAGTGTACACAGATTCACGTGAGGTGTGGCTGTGTATTTTTCCTCTCTGTTCGTTTACTTAATCTTTCAGTTCACCCGGATCACTTTAGATTTGTTTATTTCCTACCCAAAAAGAACAGGGACCTTAATTTTGCAGAACTTCCCTTACATTTCCCACCACCCTGTCAGCAGCAGAGCTGTCGGTGCCGGGGCGTATTTGCAGGGAGGGATTTTTTCATGCTGGATTTTTGCTGCCTGGCTTTGTGAACTGATCAGTCATAACTTTATACATGTGTGGGATTTAAGTTAAATTTAATTGACTACAAAATGTTATGTGTTTAACACCCCATTTTGCCATTATCTGTAGTGATCCAATTAAGTGCAGATTGGAACAGGACTCTATGGAGCTCAGAGGAGACAGGAAATGAGCAGATAGAGTTTTCAAGTTTGTGGTCATAGGTTATTTAGTACAAAGTTGCAATTGGAAGACCTACTTTTTTTATTTGTTTGAGTGATAGTCCACAGATACATTCTGATTATGGATATTGAGGTAGCCTGCCAGCTGATTAAAGAAACATGTTCGTTAGGGGCTGTGCTCACCCTCCCACTCAGTGAGTATATAGGGTGGCTATTTCTTGTCTCTTTTTTCTCTCAATTGCCCAATTTGCTGCTATGAATTTCTCATAGGAGAAGCTGTGCTTCTCTTTAGCTTTGATCATATCATAGAATCATTTTGGATGGATGAGACCTTCAAGATGGTCAAGTCCAGCCATCAACCCAGCACTGCCAGGTCACCACTAAACCATGTCCCTCAGCATAACCGTATCTCTCAAGGCTGTTGGATACTTGGGTGTGCCCCTACTTTGAGGTTGAATTTCATCTTCTGACACATGTACAGGGTTTTGGTAGTGTGACAGAGAAGGTCTTGCTCTCCACAAGTGCTCTGCATGGTGTTCTTTAAAATCTGGAAGGGATGGTGAGCTTGAACTACAGAAAATTTCTCCTTGTCATGGCAGTGAAACCTTTGTCTGATGTGGGACCCAGTGGGTGTCATGGGCTGGAAAACAGTCAGCCAAATCCAACTGCTTTATCTGTGTTCTGCCACTGGCCATCTCCTAAGAAAGCCATCCCAAGAAAGTCTCTCTGTCTTCTCCATTCCAGACTGGTAAAGTCAAGCCCTCTCAGATCCTTGTGATTACCACAGAGGCTTCTGATTTGATCATCCCCAGAACCAGTTCAGCCACTGAAGGCAAATACGAAGCGCTGTAAGCATTTGTTTTCTTCTTTATCCGTTGCAGCCGTTCTCTGCCTGTCCCAGCAGTCTGGCTCCTAGGTACAGCAGTTCCACCACTTCTGTCCTTGAATTCTTTAGGACCAGTGGAACCAACTCAGTTATCTCCGTGTTATCCTGGCACCAGCGATGCTGAGACTGCCTCCTAAATCTCCATCTCTGCTTCTGAAACTGTTCAGGGAACTAAAGGAAGTGACGAACTTCAGCAACACCAAGATTTGCCATAAAATGGATGGCACATCCCCCAAAGAACCATCTCATGGCTTGATGTATATTCTGCATTGCTCACTAATCCTGGGGTCTGGCTGTTAGGAGTACTGTTCTGGACTCAACCACATCGCTTCAGGTAACTGCTCCTTGCCAGATCTTAGTGAAAAGGATCAATGACAGATGGAAGATGGATTTCTTCATTCTGCTTCTCAGTTGTGGTGATTGCTGAGTCCTCAGAATACCAGGTGGCCTGGGATGGTCTGGGGACACACACGTGTTCCTCAGCCTCTTTGCAGTTTAGACTTTATATACTCAGCTTTATATGCTGAGCATGATGTCATATGACCCTTTGGTCAGCTGGGGTCAGCTGTCTCAGCTCTGTCCCCTCCCAGCTTCTTGTGACCCCCCCAGCCTGCTTGCTGGTTGGTGGCATGAGGAGCAGAAAAGGCCTTGACTCTGTGTGAGCTTTGCTAAAACACCCCTGTGTTATCAACACTGTTTCCATCACTGATCCAAAACAGAGCCCCATGCCAGCTACTGTGGAGAAAATTAACTCTACCCCAGCTAAAACCATCATAGACAGCATAGCTGTTTACTCCTTGGTCTGTGAAGATGGATGTCTAAGTTGCTCACACTTCTTACAAAAGTCCAGGCAGTTATGACAGATCTATCTTGGTGATGGAGTTCACTTCCAGAGGTACCACAAGTTTGTTCTTACAACAGTATCAGAATTTCACCCCTGTGAGTTCTTCTTCCAGAGTCTCACGCTTCAATATTAGTACTGCCATCTTCATTTGTATCATGAGATGCGGAAGCGTTGGCAGGTCCAAGAGTCTTGTCTCACTTGATCTGTGGTTGTTTAATGACAGCAGGATCTGTTACTGAGAAACCACATAGACAGAACCATTCAAAACCCTGCTCTGGACTCCAGTGAGGTCCAAGCAACGTCTGCTGTGCTGTTGGGAATTACCTTTCTTTCCAGCTTCTGTCATGGGGCTGTCTAAACCTCCATCTGAACTCTCCACAGATGCTGATCTGTCTCTGAAGCCTTAAGGCTGACACAGCATCTGGTGAAGTCTCTATAGTCATTGCTTGCATGCAGGACTGTGAGACTCTCCATTCACGTGCTTAGGTCCACGTATAGCTGTGTGGGACCACCCATCATGTGGATATACATTTGAGCTATAGACATTTGAGCTATCGTGGAAAGAAGGAGTAAAGGAAGGAGAGATGACGTTCTAGCAGCAAATATTCTCCGAGATGCACAATCCACATGCACATATGTTCCCCTCCTACACTTGCAGTCCCTTCGAAGCAGCGTGGTTGGCATGGAGGAGAGGCAACTGAAATGAAATGCCCTTTACCTTGTTTGCCCATCTGCTGGTTTTTTAACTGGAATATTATATTTCTAGTAAAACGAGCGGCACTGAGATTTAGGTGAGGAAGTTTCTCCTTATAAATGGAAGCGTGAGGTTTTAGTGCAGCCCTGGGTGGTGTTCCTGCGTTGGCAGGGGGGTTGGACTCGGTGATCTCCACAGGTCCCTTCCAACCCCTACCATTCTATCATTCTGTGAAATGTAGCTTCTGCTGCAGATTGACAGTGGACATCTTTTGTATCTTCCGAGTCCTTCCAAACCCTCCCTACCTTCTCATCCCTCGCATTAAACGCGTGCACTTTGTTGACAAAATTATAGAGAGAGTTTCAAATGCATTATTATAAAAACACCAGCATTCTCCCCAGATAAACAAAAGGTTGATGTCCTTTTTATGTCATGCTTACAGAAGACTCTCATCGGCCCACCATCTGACCTCGAAGGACCAGTCAGGTCCCTTCCCATTGGCGCTCCCCATCCCGCTTCCTGCCATGGCACCTCTCCCTGCCAAAAAGCAGGTGGGATCCCCACATGCCAGTGGGGTACCCTGCTCCCTAGGTCATCAGATGTGTTCTTTCATTCAAGGGAAATAGGAAATGGAACGAGAAGGGGGAGAGATGTAACAAAAATGGGGAAATGTGATGCTAAACGATTCAAGCATTTTGATTTACCAGCTCACAGCGAGCTCATCCTCCACAGATGTTTCCTTGAGTTTTTACTGTAGGTTTGCAAGCACGTGAGCTTTCTGGATTCCTTGCTGCTGTGGGTTCCATGTAGTATCATTAGTCAGAAACATTTTCTTTCTGTTCTGTATTTGTAGGAAGCTGTGCCTTACTTTTTGGGCAAGACATGTAACCAAGATCCAAAGTTTCACTTGATTCTTTTCATCTTTCCATCCTTATCTTCAGCAGCCATATGGGCTGGAAATGCAGTCACTCTAAAGATATATTTATGATATATTTATGATTATACACTATATATGTGATATATATAGTGTATAATCTCCAAAAGTTGCAAGTTGCAGTAGTGTCCTGTTTGCCACTTCAGGCTGGTGAGAGGATTAGTTTGCCTTCTTAGTTTTCTGTTGAGACACACCAGAGCTACCTGCCTTTTACTCTCCAGAAGTACAAGCTGGCAATGATATTTCATGCAGTTCAGTTGTGCTTTTTCCCAATGTCTGATTTCATAAAGTGGTTGGATCTGCATTAAAATATGTGTCTGAGAGGTAATGTATTTAAATTCTTTGATGTACATCAAACTGGAAGGCTTTAAATTGAGACTGAATTCTCTTACTAAAATATTTCCGTCAGCTCCGACAGCTGTGGTTGGCTTAGTGCAGGAGCTGTCGGTGTCTGTAGCTCGTGGCAGACAAGATCTCACATTTTCATGAAGTCCCATCTATTCCTCAAATCTCTGGTGTTTTCTCATGGAAGGAACGTTGCGTGCCGCTAATAACAACAATGACAGCTTGGAAGGTCCTCTGTGGCTTCAGGCACATTCAGTGCAGGGTTTTGAGCCCACGAAGGACAGTGAGAGAACTTTCCTCTGAGAGCAGGAATAGTCTCTGCTATCATTTAACCTCCTTTTTCATTGCTTTCATCTTCAATACTTAATTTTAATGTCTCACTTCACCCTTGGGGGCAAACTGATAAAAGCAGATGTTTACATGTTCTTTGCTTTGAGAAACAATGTTCAAATACTGGCTTGACCCAGGGAAGTTTTCTGCCTCCTGTAAC
Organism: Todiramphus chloris collaris; assembly: GCA_025345505.1. Lineage (NCBI taxonomy): Eukaryota > Metazoa > Chordata > Aves > Coraciiformes > Alcedinidae > Todiramphus > Todiramphus chloris. Next base: position 3,870,008 of record JANVCC010000270.1, read on the forward strand.
CATCCTGAGTTGTGAGTCAATGTCTGTATCTGTTATTTCTATTTTCATTTTCTTTGGTTAGTACATTTAGTTTAGACTACTAGCAGCTGAAATCTGCTCGGTAACTCAGCTGCTGGTGCTAGACACAGCAAGAGCTGGTATTGTTTTGACAGGCAGACAAACAGATTTACAATTTTAAATTGAACATTTCATCCAGTGGAGCTATTATGAGAACTTGGTTAAAGCATTAATGGGATGTTAAAGTAATAGTATTTTGACTTTTCCTGACAAGTATAGCAAACGTTTTTTGAGTGACAGTTCAGTGAAAGAGATCCCAGCCTGCAGGTATCGTTTTTCAGAGGGGCATTATTCACATGAACTTGGTAAAAGGAGTTGTTGAAAAAGCATCTTCCTGGTAGTAAATGGCAAGCGACCGCTCTAAGTTGCAGTGCAGCGCGTCGTTACATCAGCAGCTCTGTTTTCGGGCACAAGAACATTTTAAGCTCAACCCTGCTTTGGTAGCTGGAAGGATTTCTTACAAGTTTCTAGAATCTGAGGCCAGAACAAGCTCATTTTTGTGCTAGCAGGATGCTGGGCTACCGAACTAGCTAATTTGAGCGGCACACTTACACGTGGTAGTAAATGCAGTGGGTTGCTAATTTTAGCTGATGTGAGCTGGGAGCAAGCCAGTTGTGGAAACGTGAGATTTTTCACTTGTTAGCTTCCCTGTAGCCTTGCATATGAGTAATGGGTATTTTTTTTTCCATGCTTTCCAGATACTCCTTTAGCTCAGGGAGTTGTTACTTTCCTTTGGTCCCCTCCTAAAGGGAAAACACAGCATATAAATGGATGGTGAGCTAGATACAGTGACCACTCTCTGCTTATTGCATGCTGTAGGCTGACTGGATGGAGACTTTCATAGGAATCTCCTAAAAAAGGTGCACGTGTGTATGTGTGAGGGGGAGGAAAAAAGAGGCTGTGGAGAAGGGCAGATGAGGATAGGGAAAGGAAGGAGCCATGAAGAGCTCAGTGGGACCTCCCACCGATGCCAAAGGAAACCTACCCTGGGGGACATCATCCTTCCCACCTCCAGCACACCAGACCAACCTTCCACGGTTAGGACATTCCAGTGTCTAAATCTCCATCAAATCAACTTCTCTGGCTTTTGTCATGTTCTCAGCACCACGTAGTCCTAAAAGAAAGACCTGCTGTGTAAGGCTTTTCCTACTCACTTTGCCAGAGCTCCTGCTCCTTTCCTTGGTTTTAAACAGTACGGTAGTTGGGTCTGGGCCCTTTGCTGCTCTTCCTTCCTCTTCAGTTGCTACAGGTAATATGGAAACTGCTCCAGTTGATCCCTGCCTTCCAAACAGGCGATTACGTTAAAGAAATGCAGAGAACATGACTAAGGAGCTTGTTCTGTTTGAACCTCATTCTGTGCAAAGAGAGTTTAGTTAACGTCTTGTTCCTTTTGTTTCCTATTTTTTTTTTTTTAACCCTCAGACTCATGTTTGGGCTTTTCTGTTCAGTATCTCATCTGACCAGATAGCAGTTGCTCTTTGCTGATAACCCTTAAACTGGTGGCTGTTTCATGAGCTGTTGAATTCTCTTTTCATGGCCTTTCTTCTTCTGTGTGTTGGGAGCAGAACTTGTTGTCATAATTTGCTAGCCAAATCCTAACTTTCCACTAACAGCTGATAATCCTTGAAGTGCAAACAGATAATTGAGTCGTGAAACTGTTCACAACAGTGCCTGATGTTTGAGGAAGACTTCCAGGTGTCCCTGAGGTATTCCAGTTAGTTTCTGACAACATACTTTCTCTAACTGGTTCTGTTTAAACAGCTTTATTCTTACAGGGATAACTGGGTGGAACTGGGTTTTCATTAGATGTTGACTGGGAGCTCATTCATTTGCCTTTGGGGAGGCATCCTGTCTTTTTACGTGGCCTTGGAGCACCCAGTGAGGAAGAACTTCTCAGGCTGGGATTGATGGTGATGTTCCCTGTGGTATCGTTGTTTCTCCACCTGCTCATAGTCAATGTTCTTTATCGTAACAGCACTTAAGTGCTGATTACTTTTCTTAGTTTATTATTAAGGCTTCTCTGTAGATGAGGAATGTCATAGAATCATAGAATACCAGGTTGGAAGGCACCTCAGTCAAGGCTGGATTATCTGGTCCAGCCTTTCTTGGGAAGAGCACGGTCTAGGAAGACAGCCCAGCACCCTGTCCAGCCAAAAAATAGAAAGTTCAATGTCTGTAATGCAGAGGAGGTACAGAAACCCTGCAGGATGAAATAGAGTCAATATTTTCAGGTTTTTTCATCGTGTTTATAAATACTGTAGTTCATGCCCTCGCTGGATGTTCATACATTACCATTTTGTATGAGCAGTTGGGCACTAACCACAGGGCGTGTGGGCAGCGTTTCCCGTTCTTGCGTTGCCTTCCCTCTGTCCTTCGATGAAGTTCTCAACTCCTGTGAAACTTTACAGTGGTTCGGCCTCCTCTGGTGTCTCACATAAAGGTGAGAAATCTTCATCAGTATCCAGTGTTATGTTTCATTTCACGTGTTTCATGCTGGGCAAGAAATTAACTCTCTGGGGGGGTGGAAATAATCCCATTTCACTTCGGTCAGAGATTTTCAGGTGTGCTGGAATGGTGCATTTGATCCCTGTTCACATCTGGATGGTGGCATTTCTCAGCTGAGGCTCTAGCATTACCTCAGTGGTCGGATGTTTATGGCTGTTTGATCTTCATGGTCTTTGTCATCAAGCACACTTGTTTCATGGCTAAAAACCTGCTGGTTGTTACTTTCTTCACTCAAGCCAAGAAGCTTAACACACAAAATGAGACTAAGCTCTTATAAAGAAGGTCTTACTGGTCTTGTTAGTGTCATTATGTCCTTACAGCCCAACAGAAGTCTCACCATCGAGATTGTCTTGATGTGAGTAGGCATGACTTGAAAAGAGGCCATGAGAAAGAGAGCCCCAGACTGCAACTTGTCATTTACTCTTTACCTGTCCCAAGGCCAAACAAGAGCTGGCAGGATCCCATGTCTGTGCTGAAACTGTATCGCAGGGGAGCTCCCTGATAAGTCCAGGCTGCGTGCCTCGGGGCAAAGGTGTCTCTCTTACCTTATGCTAAAATGTGGTTGCACAATTTACAGAGCTAATCTGCTCTGCCCTCGCTCTTGGTGCAGTGGTAGCTCATCTAATGCTTTCAATCTGTCATCTACTGCGTGTCACTGGCTAGGTTCTGGGTATTCCTCGTGAAGAACCTTTTACCTTTTGGGTGTTGTTCACAGAGGCTGTGTAGACTCTTTCCTTGGAGGTTTCCAAGATGTTACTGGACAGAACCAGGGTCTGATCCCATAGCTGACCATGATTTGAGCAGGAGGTTGGACTTGAGATTTGCTGAGGTCCCTTCCCACCTGAATTGTCTCGCAACGTTACAAAATGCTGAGTTTTATAATTGGGAAACCTACTTAGTGGTAAAGCTACTGGGTGTGATTTCTTGATGCAGATATCGATATACGTTTTCTCTACAGTTACCTTTAACACATGAACCTGAAATACACTGATTTCATTTTTATTATCACCAGGGTGCGATGATAGAAAGTGTTAAAATTTGAGTTTGACTTCACACAAATGTATGATGTCATCAAGGTCAATGGCACTACTCAAATGAGTGCTGGTACTGCATGGTAACACAGGTGCACCTTTCCTGGAGCTTGTGATAGTAGGACTTTTGTTATTTTGATTAATAATGAGAAATTATGCTAATAAAATAGTCATTCCAGGACGAAAACCTGGTGTGAAATGACCCTTAAAAGAGGACTGGGGCACCTTTGTCTTGCTGACAGCCAGTACGGTGCGTTTGATGGGTCCCATAGCAACCCAGAGCTTAGTGTTGCCTGTTAAAAACACCAAGAAACAGAATCATGTGAAAAAAAAATACCCATGAAACCATCCTTACCTTACCTTTGCCTTATGGAGTCGTCCAGTATTTGCTGGTATGAACAACGGGACAGATGTTGGTGTCGATGAACACTTGGTGCAATCCCTGTCAGACTTGCCTTTGAATGTCAACGCTCTACCCCCACCCTTTTTTAATTTTTAATTAATTAATGTCAAGTTATGCTTTATGTACAGATCAAGAGGTTTTTAAGGGTCCACTCTGTATACGTTTGGAGTGATGTTCTCAGGAATAAAAGCTCTTGAGCATGGATTAAACCTCCTGACAGAGGCTTTCAAATATCACTGCTGACCTGGAGTGCTCCAAGTCCTTTGACTTGCTTCCTGCCCTCTGAACCAGGGCATCACCACCCTGTGACCATCTCAAGGAGCCCGAAGTTCCCCACCTGAAATAAGACTTAAAATTGTTGGCAGTTGACTTTAAAATCCTCCCTGTGCTTAAAAGTAAGCGTGGTGCTGGGCTTCATCTTGTTCAGATCTTTCTGTTGACCATGAACTCGTCCATAGCTCGCTGTATGGTTTATGTAATCAAGGGGGGGTTTGTCTGGGGTTTTTATTTTTTGTGCTCTGGAAAAACTGTAAGTTTTTTAGTAAGTATTTATGGCTGTACTGAACATGTAGGAGGCAGTATGAAGCTAAAGAGGTAATTTCCTTAAAAAAAAAATAAAAAAAGGTGGAAGTTTAGTTGTTCCCTGCTGCATTTAATGTAAGTTCTGGTGGCCTTAACGTTTGCTGACAAGACTTATTTCTTTATCTCATAATAATGTTCTTTACTTATTCGTGGAAACAGACCCAGTGGAGTGATTCATGAGTGCTTTCAACAGTTTCAGTGAAACCAAAATTAAATAAGTATCAGATCTCAATAAGACTGCTTTGAATATCTCAAGACACAGGGAAACTTAGCTTTTATCAGAAGAAGATCCTTAATAACGGTCTCTCTCATGTGAAAACCTTCCATCTTTGGCTCTCTGCCGCTGTTAGGTGTCAGACTGACCTTTTAGCCATAAGCTTAAGACATCAATTAGTACACAAACACTTTCAGAAGAGACTTGATCTTCCTTGCAGTGCCCTGGGAGCCAAAATACATGTTTAGGAGCTAAAGTTTAGGCTTTGAAAATCTGGTCTCTCAACCAGACCAGATCTCTGGCCTGTCAATCTACCCTGCGTTGTTTGGGTTTTTTTTTTAATTCTGGAACACAAAATGAGGACGTGAGGTGAAGATGGTGCCTTTGACTGGGCTGTGGGGCCAGGTGCTGCCTGCTTGCCCCGTGTTTCACCGGGTGGCACCGAGGGAGAGGGGACCTTGCGGCCTCACTTCAGTTCCTACTTCTCTTCCTTGATTTTAAGTGCACTCACGTAGCGCTGTTAGAAGGGAGAGAAAGAGAGTGGGTGTTATAATAACACGTAGGCTTTGAGACAGGCAGTTCTGGAAGTTACTTAAACAAAACCATTGAGATCATTTTGTCAAGGTGCTGTCTAGTGCACCAGCAAGTGCTTAGGAGGAAAAAATCAGATCACTTCTACCTTGCCTTTATTTCCCGCATGAGTTACTCCGCCAGATTGCTATCTACACCATCACACTGGTGTTCTCTTGCTCCATTTCCTGTGCAGAGAGCAAAGCAAAGCAGAGAAATTATAGGTGAACAAAGTCATGTATAAGAAAGATCATTTTTTCTTGTCCTGTTTTGAGTGCAGAATTCATGCCGAAGCCAAAGAATTAAACAGAGAATCTCGACAGCAGAGTGAGAGAAAACCAAGCAGGCAAAGCGTGAAGGAGATGCTCCAGTGTCCCTGGGATGTGGGCTGAGTAACTTAATCCTGTTTTGTGTAATTCAGCTTATGAAAAAGATACTTTTTGCACATCTGATTGAAGTGGGAGCGCTTCTGAACATCATCACCACCTGAGAAAAAGGGGAATTATCACGGAGTGATGAGAAGGGCTTTGTGATGGCAGAGGGAGGAGAGTCAGGGAGAGAAAGAAAAGCAGATCTACTTTCTCCTCTTCTCCTTCTCCTCTTCTCCTTCTCCTCTTCTCCTTCTC
>JANVCC010000270.1:3876005-3940502 GCA_025345505.1 Todiramphus chloris collaris
CTCCTCTTCTTTCTCTCTTTTTTTCTTGCCCTCCCTCCTTTCCTTTCTATATCTCTCTATTTTTTTGTTTTGTTTGTTTTTTAATTCCATGTGAGGAACCACTCACATCTCTTTGTTCAGTGTCAACTTGTTGATGTGAGTACACAGCCCTGGCAAGTTGATGACATTCCTGAAAGGTTGTAGCTCTGGAAGGCAGAGGAGTGTTTAGCATTCTGGGGCTGATGCTTTCCTTGTTGCTTCTGGAAATACTGATGCTGTTGATCTTTCTGCAAGCGTGTAGCTGGAGATTAGCAAACGTGTGATGGAATATCTTCAACATAAAATAAGCATACAAAAACAAGACTTGTACTAAAGGGATGACAAGCTAAAAATAAGCGAAACGGACTTGTCAGGAATTCCTTTTTTTTCCCCAGATATTCTAGAAATGTGGTTGCTAGCAAACATGAGGTGAATATTTCTGTTAATGATTAGGATTTCAAAATTATCCAGGAGTAAAGTACAGGACTTAAGCTACTCTTGAAAGACTTTTAAAGCCGTTGTCAAGAAAGCAAGTTTTACAAGATGTTACTGATGGGTTCACTGAAGCAAACCCACGACTCCATCTCCAGAGTCACAAAAGATGTAGGGTCAGAAATAAGAATGAGAAACTAGTTTTCCTTATTTTTGTAGACTGGGATTTTATTGCTATAGAAGCAGCACAATTAGTGGTTGTGGAGACTAAAGAAAACCACTATTTCTGTATGGATTACAATGCAGAACTTGCCTCTGTTTATTCTTTTTCAATTTCCTGAACAATGTTTATGGTTTGGCACGTGTTGAACAACACTTTTTAAAAGTAAAGTGGTAAATAGATTGTGGAAAGCACTGATCTTCTACTCTTACTATATGCATATTTCTAATTGCTTGATGGATAGAAATGCATTTTTACTTTCTTTAAGGCTTTCATAAGCCACATTCTGCCCATTAGCTGTGTTGGTTTCCAGTTCACTAGCATGGTGCAGGTCGAGTGTGTTTCTTCCTCTGCACTCTAGGGTTGAAACTGGGGAATAGTAATTAATACTCTGAGGCATCAGGAAGCAGCACGTTGTTTGATTGTTCAGTCACCATGGTATAAAACACTTTAGTCTTTTTTTTTTTTGCATACATTTGTGTGCTTGGATGTTCTCAATTCCCAGCTATGTGTTGTCTGCCCAGCTCTTCCCATTGCACTCCAGTACAGACACCGGCAGTGTGGAGGCGTGATGGTGACAGGATAAAAGCTGCAGTGTGTGCATAAAAGGAACCAAATTACTTACACTCAATTAACATGGCCATGCTGCAGAGAGATCACCAAGCCATGGCTAAAAGCACCCTTTTATATAATTACCTTGTTATTTTCTCTCTGATTTGTGTAAAATTGGTTTTCGTTGTTACTGAAGAAAAAAACCGGTTGCAGTAGCCTATGAATTTTAAAGAAAGCACCATTAATAATATCGATGAAAACTTATTAGTGCAAGCCACTTGTTAAATTGTGAAGCAATGGGGAGTACAAAACATTGTGGTGGAAGACTGCTCAGCTTTGAATGTCTCAAATCCAATCTCATATGAATAGGCTTTGGTGCTACAGCAATAAATGCGAAGTTCGTTCAAAGGTTAAGGGAACAATTACTGCAGAAATTTCTTTCTGGATGCGCAAGGGGAGCACGAAGTCCCCATAGCTGGGATTTGGAGCCAGCAGTTCTCACAAAAGATTCACGTGTCTCCTTCATGGGACTGCTGAATGTGACGAAACAGCCTCTCACTCTTCACAGTTAAATTTCCTCTGGTAGGGCTGAGAGAGGAATAGGTCAAGCTCTGCAGAACTTCCACATTTGTAATACGTTACATGCCATCTGTAGCCTTTAATCTTGCACTTTGCAAGGAAGCCTCCAAATATCCATTTGCCCTGGATGAATATATGTGTACATTAAGTTGGCATCGAGTCGGAAACAGGTTTTTGAACTTCCAAGTATCTGGCATGAGCACACATCCCAGTTGGGTTATGTTCTGGCATGGAGCAAACATAACATCTTCTTGCCTTTCTTTTCCTGCTGGTCACTCTGCATTCTCTTCTGCTGTACAAGCTTTAGGCATTGCCTGGATTTCCTTTACATGGAGCAGGAATTTCACCCTGGATTCTTGGCTCCAGTATCTCTTGTCAGATGCACACCATGCGTTGGCTTTCCTCCTGCTACAGTATAGAAGCCAGCTGGTGTTCCTGTGTCTTTGTGGCACTCAAAGGGGACTATAGGATTGATGGCTACTGGGAATTCTGAGCTTTCTCCACTTAACTGCCTGTGAAGTTGACTGAGAATTCTGTCTCTTTATACATTGTCTTAAGGTTGTTCTTTGGTGAGACTGCACCTTGAATCCTGGGTTCAATTTTGGGTTCCTCACTCCAAGAAGGACACTGAGGGGCTGGAGCATGTCCAGATGAGGGCAATGGAGCTGGTGAGGAGTATGATTGCATAAATGGAATCAGAAAATGGATTTACATCAATTTAATATTTGGCTTCCTCTGCACTACCAGTGATAGCAGCTGAGGCAGTGGCTTTGACTGACTGTACGTTAGGAAAGACGTAAAAAAATTAAGTAATTAACTAACAAATTAAATATCACACTGTCGAGGTAAACAAATGTGTGTAGCATCAGGTATCTCTTAAAAGAAAATCAGGCTGTGAGTATCAACACTGACATTCAGTCTCTATTGTATTTTTTGTTTTAGAGGAAATTGGACCCTGTGCAAATATAAGTACTTGCTGCAAAATTATTCTGCTGAATAATACTCCATTTCATTTGCTCTGCACTACACCCCTGCAACTCCGCATGCATACTTGCTTAAAATCAGCTCTGAGTGTAGCTAGTAATGAAATAATTCAAATTGAGTTTATTTTGTTTCATGATGCGCAAATAGAAAGTTATTTAAGTGTGACTGATTTTATTCATCCACAGTAGTTGCTCATCTGAAATGCTACTGAAGTTCAGTAATTGGAGCTCTGAAATACAGTATTTGACAGATGGTGTGGGTGGTTGTGCCATTTCCATGATAAATCTACTTACAAATATAACCAGGAGGAAGTTGTCTTCATTCTTCGACTGTGGCAACATATAGATGGAGAAAGTGACAAACGATGACACGAGAATGGATTTGTGTCTCCGTTCTTCATTTTCCTGCTATAATGATCTGAATTTTTTTCACAAGTGCAAGAGAGGGGTTTCTTTTTACTTTGTCTGAAAAGGAGCTGCTGTAAATGCTAAAATATTCTTTCAGTAGCCTTTCTTGTCTTACATTTCCTTTGAAGCTTCTCCTATAGTGAATTACTTTTGTAATGTCTTACGGCACCGGTTAGAAAGCAATGCTCTTTTTTGCTGAAAATAAAATAGATCTTTGCTAAGATAAGTTTACTGCTAAAAAAAAAAAATAAATCAGAGGCTGGAGAGATGGACAGTCCAGCTAGCCTAGGGCTGACTGTTGAAATGTAGAGATGATAAAATGGTAGAAATAAAAATCTACTGCATTATCCAGATTTAATATTCCTTTTATTCTCTTTGTGTTTTGCCAGAAATCACTGATGCTGGTACTAGAGGAACCCAAGATACAGTTAAGGGCGTGAAAAGAAAAAAGATTGTGACTGAAAACCACCTAAAAAAAATACCCAAATCGCCTTTGAGAAGCCCTGCCGAAGCCAAGGTTAAGCAAAATGTAGACCTTTCGCCGCTGAAAGCTCTTCCAGATGCCTCCGAACACACCACGGCACAGGATCACCTGCCCGTGCAAAATGGAAACCAGTGCACCAAACAGAACGGGGGAGCGCTCGGTCCCGAGATAAGCGTCGAAACAACCAAATCTGAGACACCAATGCAGACCAAGCTTTCGCTGACGCATCAGTCCTCGGGTCTGGGGAAGCAGGCGGTGGGGGATGCTGCTGCAAACCAACTGAACTCCCCGGAGAAGAAGTCTCTCTCCAACTCCTCGTCACGTAAAACACAGACTGACAGTAATGAATGTATTAATTTTGTCGGCTGCAGTACGTCTTCCCCGTGTACGCGTACTGCTTTCGATGTCTTACTAAAAGCTATGGAGCCTGAACTGAACACCTTAGCACAAGAGTGCCCCCCTTATGGGATGCAGATAGAGAAACTGAGACCAAATAAAACTGTAAGCACCTCTTCTAGTCTCACGTCCAATACGATGAGCGTCCAAAACCAGGCTGCGTTGTCACAGCAGGAGTTTGCTGGTGGACCTCACTACTACCCGTGTACGTTAAACAATGTGCATGTAGCAGCAACGGCCAAGACTGGACAAGCACAAGGCCAGTCGGTTTCTTATTCTCAAGATCTTATTTCTAAAACCAGTCAACAAAATCACCAGGTTGTTATGTGTCCAAGTTTCACTAGATCGCTGGTACAACAGCAGAGTCAAGAAAACCCCAAGCTCCAGCAGATCTACAGCATAGCAGTAACTTCATCCGTCGTTCCCACCTCATCTTCCACTGTAACTCAGGTTTTTCCTCAAAACCAGTTAGTAGCTAGTTCGTCTTCACCTTTGTCAATTAGCACGTCGAGTTCAACACACTTGTCTATAGGTCCCATGTATAATTCAGCCCAGATAGCATCAGTTGTAAACCATGGTGTAGAACAAATATGTAACCTCTTGAAAGACCAGAAGCCTAAAAAACTGGGGAAATACGTGTGTGAGTATTGCAATCGGGCCTGTGCCAAGCCCAGCGTTCTCCAAAAGCACATCCGGTCCCATACTGGAGAGCGGCCCTATCCCTGTGTGACCTGTGGGTTTTCCTTTAAAACCAAAAGCAATCTGTACAAGCACAAAAAGTCTCATGCACATGCTATCAAGCTTGGACTTGTCCTACAGCCAGATTCAGGTGGCCTCTTCTTATCTCATGACTCGGACAAAGCACTTAGCATTCATTCAGACGTGGAGGAGAGTGGTGAAAGTGAAGATGAAGGCACTGCTGATGAAAGACAGGATGATCAAGAACTGGAACCTGCGCAGATAGTGAAGGTCATTTCAAGTGCAGAAACGTTGCAGAAAGGAAGCCCTATTCCAGTAAGCAATGCTGATTGTGTACCTGGTGACTCTTCATTACACGATACAGAACCGCAAGTAAGGGCAGCTCTACCAAAAGTAGTAGTTCATCCTGTAAATGTTTCTCCATTAAGAGCCGACAGCCCAAAAGTAACAGAGCCAGCACCCGAGCTTGCTGCAGCACAGAGAAAAGGAGATTTTAAAGTGACAGCTCTTCAGTCAAATTTAACACATGCAGCCTCGTTCAAGGAGAATGACGTAAAGCAACATCAGAAAGCAGAAATGGGCCTGTCAGAGGAACAGCTGGGATCTGCAGCAGGAGTGGTGCACGCTCAGCTCCAGAGACAGCAGGCAACTGATGGTTCCCAAGATCAGCAAGGGAAGTGTCTTCTGAGCCCTAGAAGTTTAGGTAGTACTGATTCTGGGTATTTCTCTCGTTCTGAAAGTGCTGATCAAACTATGAGCCCACCAGCGCCTTTCGTAAGGGGATTGTTGACCTCTGAGAAAGATCCAAACAAAAACCTGCCCTGCGTGCCGCGAGCAAGCGGCGTGGTAGCATCAGTGGTACAGACTGTTTGTGCCGACAAAAACCTGATTCTCTCTGGCCAAATGCGACCTCCCATGGCAACCAAAACTCTTGAAGAGCGTATCTCCAAGTTAATTTCTGATAACGAAGCTGTTGTGGATGACAAGCAGTTAGATAGCGTGAAACCGAGGAGAACATCTCTCTCGAGAAGAGGAAGCATAGATTCACCAAAATCCTACATATTTAAGGATTCTTTCCAGTTTGATTTAAAGCCCATGGGAAGAAGAACTAGCTCAAGCTCTGATATACCAAAGTCTCCTTTCACACCCACTGAGAAGTCAAAGCAAGTTTTTCTTCTCTCTGTACCATCCCTTGACTGTTTACCTATAACACGAAGTAATTCCATGCCTACTACCAGTTACTCAGCAGTACCTCCAAATGTAGTACCTCCCTCTCATCCCCTTCGGGGAAGTCAGTCGTTCGATGATAAAATTGGCTCTTTATACGATGACGTTTTTGTGTCAGGACCTGCTACTCCACTGAACCAAGGTGGACATCCTCGGACCCTTGTTAGACAGGCAGCAATAGAAGATTCTTCTACTGGTGAAAGCCAAGTTCTCGGACCGGTGCGATCTGTAGAAGAAAGTTACCTGGGGTGCAATTTATCAAACGAGTCTTTATTGCAGAGGAGCAAGTCCCTGGCACAGGGTTCAAATTTAGAAAAAACAAAGAAGTCCCCTCAGGTGCGAGGAACAATGTTTGAGTGTGAAACTTGCAGAAACAGATACAGAAAACTGGAAAATTTTGAAAACCACAAGAAATTTTATTGTTCGGAGTTGCACGGACCTAAAACGAAAGCAGCGATCCGAGAGCCGGAGCATAAAACTGTTCCAAACAGCACGCAGCCTCAAATTCTACACTACAGAGTCACTACTTCAACCGGCGTCTGGGAGCAGACACCCCAGATAAGGAAAAGAAGGAAAATGAAAAGCGTTGGCGATGACGACGACCCACAGCAAAACGATACGAGTGTACCGTCGAAGAACGCAGAAGGCCAAAGCAAGCCGGCGAATCCCTCCGGTCTGACAAAACACAGCACGACAGCAGTGGTGCCACCACAACAGCCAAACAAGCTTCTGCTTCAGAGTTCCCAAATCCAGCTCGTGGCTCGAGGCACAGAGCAGACAACAGAGCCCAAGACAGCTCCGCTCATTGAAAAGCAGGCGAGTTCAGCTGGGCAAGAAAAGGTGGAGCTGAAAAGGCAAGGGACTGGCATTTCAGTGATCCAGCACACCAACTCGCTGAGCAGAAATAGCTCCTTCGAGAAATCCGAGTCGTTTGAAAGAGCATCCCCAGTTTCTTCTCAAGAGCCCAACAAGGTTGCAAAGCACCACTCTTTGAATACGATTATCATCCAAGAGGATAGACACTCCCACCTGAATGCTCCCCAGCATCATCCACCCCGGTCCTCAGAAGCACCCAGGGGGGAGGCTCAGGGAAGCCAGATCATTTCTAATGAGAGAAGCGTTCCACTTCAGCCGTCGAGACTTGTTCGCCAGCATAACATCCAGGTTCCTGAAATCCTGGTCACGGAAGAACCGGACAGGGACCAAGAAAACCAATGCAACGATCAGGAAAAGACAGAAAGGTTTAATTGGCCACAGCGCAGCGAAACGCTGTCAAAATTGCCAACGGAAAAGCTTCCACCGAAGAAGAAAAGGATTCGCCTGGCTGAAATGGAGCATTCATCTGCCGAATCAAGTGTTGACTCCACGCTCTCCAGAAGCCTAAGTAGAGAGAGTAGCTTGTCTCATGCCTCCAGTTTCTCGGCTTCACTCGATAAAGATGACACTTTAAAGGCTGAGAACCCTTCCAAAGCAGAGCCTGTTAGTAAGTCATCAGAATTCCTCATGATTCCCGCAGGCTCGCATGCACTGGCTGTGCCTGGACCTCATTACCGGGAAATGAGACGTGCTGCCTCCGAGCAAATCAGCTGCACGCAGCCATCCATGGAGGTTGTGGACTACAGGAGTAAGTCTTTCGACTGTGGAAGCATGTCTCCATCAACACCTGCCCCGCTTGTAGACGTAGCCCCTCCAAAAGTGTCATCTGCAAATGGAGTTACTGGACACGTGCCTCTGCTAGAAAGGAGGAGAGGGCCGTTTGTAAGACAGATATCTTTAAACATTGCCCCAGAAAATCATCAGCCTCAAGGTAAATCGACTGGTTCGTTTCAGACAGCTCATGTGACAGACGTGCCCGCAGTGCCATTGCACAGGCTGCCCACTTCCAGCAAGTCTTCGGTGGAGTTTCCTTCAGGTACTCAGCATTCACAGACTCACTCCAGGCCTCACTCAGCGATGCAAAATTGTAATCCGGTTAGCCTGTCTTCGGTCCAGCAGCCTCTAGATCATGTGTTGAATAACCAAGGACAGCCATCCTCGACTCATCAGCCTTCCCAGACATCTGCTAAAACATCAGCCCAAGGGGAACAAGTGAGCACATATGCACTTCCTTGTCATCCTGATGAAAAGAAGGATTGTTTTGCTCCAAAGTATCAACTCCACGTTAAAACACTACATATAGGTCAGCCATACTCTTCCAAATTGCTAAAAAATACTGTATCAGCTCAGCCTGTTCCAAGTCAAGTTGGGGCGGACCAGAACGCATCCTCCTTTGAACTGCAGACAAAGCTGCCTGACCTGTCGAATCCGTACTCTGTGCCTCCTCTAAACCAAATTGTCCCTAATGACTGCAGCAGCCAAATACATCAGATTCCTCCCTTTGTGGTTCCCGTCCGTATCCACAGCAGTATGCCGTCCTACGGCTTCGCAACTGTGACACCCCTTCCTCACATTTTAGTGACCCAGGATCAGGTAAATCAGTCTGTTTGCAAAACAAACGTTGCGACGGTGCCAACACTCGAAGGCAAAACGCAGCTGCCAAAATCTCACAAAGATCACCAGAGGACTTTGCCAAATTCATTTGAGTTTGAGAACTCGCAGCCAGAAAGTGGAACCAGAAATTCACCTTTGTCAAGCTCCTTGAATATCATTCAGAAAGTGCCAGTTAGCGGACTCTTCCCTCAACCAGAAGCTACAGCTTCCAGTAAACGCATGCTTTCCCCAGCCAACAGTTTAGATATTGCCATGGAGAAACAGCAGAAACGTGTTAAAGATGAGAGCGGAGCTGCCTGCGTGACGGATGCTAGACCACTGCATTCACTGAACGCGAGATCCAGTGACACTACCAGTAAGCAGAAGAAACCAGTTTTGGTGAGACAGGTTTGCACCACAGAGCCTCTGGAAAATCACCTCTTAGATCCCGATGGCATTGCACAGCATGAAAAGGGCAGCCAGGCTGGTCCTTCAGACCTGCTGTTGCCTGACCGTCATTCATCTGACAGCGGGGTTTCAGAAACCCTAAAGGAGTCACTGGAATCTGAAGACCGCGAGTCTTCAGCATCACCGGTGTTTGCAGTTAGAAAACCTTCTGAATTGTCTCCCTCTAATAATCAGAGTTCTCTTCTCAAGGCCGTAAGCAGCAGTCAAGACAGAAGGTCCCTGAGTAACGGTAATGACAACAAGCACGTCAACAGCCAGGGCCAAGCAAAGCCTGTCACCACACTGGCCACGATGAACGCAGGAGAAATGCAGAGGTTGTCCTTTCCAAGCCTCAAGACCACAACGAGTTTTACCTGGTGTTACCTCCTGAAGAGAAAACCGTTGCATCTGCTGCAAAACGATCAGAAAATCTCAGCCTATTCTACATGGACCGTTAGTCCCAACAACCCCAACCCGCTTGGTTTGTCCACAAAGGTAGCTCTCTCCCTCCTCAACTCCAAACAGAAGGTTGAAAAGCCGCTGTACACTCAAGCAAGAACAACTCATCCCAGATCCGACGTCTTGGTCTACTCGAGCAAGTGGAAGAACAGCTTAACCAAGGTACTTGGGCTATGCTTGATGTGTACTGATCGTTTACAGAGGATTTGCTTTGGAAGTCATGCTTGTCCATATTTTAGGGGATGTAATATGCCTGGCGTGTATAATGTATGTGCTTGCTTATTTTAGTTACGCTGGATCAAACTGCTAAAAAGATCTGAAGTAATTCCATTAGGAAACCTGTTCATGAGGATTTATCGCTTTTCATGGAAATTAGTTCCTGCGTTTAAATCCGAAGACAAAGTGTTTGTTGTGGCAGAAATGTGGCTGGTTTTGAAACCCAAAGGGTAAAACAAAAAGACTGGTGATGTAAATATTTGTTAAACACTTTTAACTTAAAACAGCTTAATTTAAGATCATACTTTTCCGTATTTTGCCTTAAAAGTCAGCTGGTCTTTTGTGTTACAGAAGAATGCTCAGCCCGAACAGGTGTCCATGGATAGGCTGTGAAAATATTTTTCACCATCACTGGTCATCTGACTGTGAGAGGAGCAATGTACCGTTCCCTCTCTCCCACCCAGGTTACCCAGTGGGGTGAAATAACGACAAAAACAGCAAAGTTGAAAATCAAATTACAGCTGCCATAAAAACACTGACAACTTCTTGGACCGATACGGCTCCAAGGATGACGGTAAATCTCGTGCAGCCCAAGAGACCCCGGGCAGTGTTTGTGCCCCACAGAAAACGCTGTCATTCCGGAGTCGGATGTGGCAGAGCAAAGCAGTCGCTCGTTGTTTCCTTTGCTGTCTCAGGTTTGCACGCGCGTGGTCAGGATTTCACTCGCTGGGCAGCTGGGTTAACAGACAGGACCAAAGCTGTGCTGGTTTGCACTGGGCTTGGTGTTCCTTAGGGATTGAACTGCCTCTGGGAATGGGTGAAGGAGGCTCTCTGCCCTGTAGTATGGCAAGAGGTGGCCGTGTCTATCTCATGGGCTCAGTGCTAGCTTTTATTGTCCCACCTCGTGAAGCCATAAAGCTCTCAACGTGGTTTTGTGCTCTTCTTCCCCCTTTGCTGCATACACTGTGTCTTTGATGCCAAACTTCTCTGGAGCTGACAAAAAGGGGACGTTAGCCATGGGACCTCCCTTTCTCCAGGTTTCTTCAGGACATAGGAATGGCTTTTTGGGGGCAAAGCCAATCATAACTCGTCCTAGTCCTGCATCTGCCACCAGTGAAACCCCCCAGGCAGCAGACTGGGCATTGGGGTCCGTAGGGCTGGCAGCTGCTCCAGGGTCACGCCTTCGGAAAAAGCAGGCGTTTCTGTGGGTGCCGAGAGATGGAGACTGGAGCTGTTGGAGGTCAACCTGGCATGTTTTTGTCTTTGCTAAATGTTTTTGCTAAGGTACAAAGTTGTCAGTGGGAAAAGAGCAATAGGATGAGACATTGTTGAAGAGGAAAAAGTAGTTTCAGAACGACAGAGGGAGTCGAGACGGTAAGCTGAAACCAAAAAGGCATTAGAGTTAAACCGGGTCCTCCCGAAATCAGTGGGAGGCTTTGCTGGCGTTTTTATCAGAGGGCAAAACTTCACCTGGAACGTTGTGTGTACGTGTCAGCTGCTGGGTTTGTGGTAGTGCAGTAACCAAACTGTCCGTGTCGCCCTTGTTCAAACTTGCATCACCTTTTACCAGCCTGTTCCCTCGCGGGCTCCGTCAGACGTCGGACTGAAAAAAAGAAACCAGGCTCAGAAGATGTGGATGTTTTTCGTTGTGCGTAGCTGAGAGAGGCTCGCCTCACTTGTGTCATCGGCTCGTGTGTGTTTGATTTTGAAAGAGCAGCCTAGCTCTCTAGCAGAAGTTCCCTGATAACAAAGCGACGGCGTGCCTCTTGAAGAACAAATTTTGTCTACAAACAAATTCTGCGTAGAATATAAATAATGGATAATAATATTTTGAAAAAAATATTTTGACAGCACCCTTTTAAACACTCTAGGAGTGCTTAAACGCTCTAATAGGCAGCTGTCAGGTACGTTTACAGTGCTTCTGCCACAAAAGAACCACAGTTACTAATCTTTCTTCAGGCTTTCTTGCTGACGTCTTGAATGAAGCGCACGGGCATGGTGAGAATGAAGAGTTCTTAAGCTCTGCTTGCGGCTGATTTACAGGCTTTACTCAGAGCCATTATGAAGGATGAAAGTGCAGCGAGAAAGCACCAATTAAAGTTTAATTGGCATCTCAGATTGTACGAGCAAAGTGTAGGATGGGAGAAATTAAACATTTCAAAGACTTGCTATGACCTAACACCTCCAGAGTTATCTGCTTCCCCTTTTAATGGTTTGGGCAGTGGGATTTCAGCTGCCTTCCAGGATGCTGCTGCTGCTCTTCCAATATACTTCTGTATTACCAATCTCCAGTTTGACCCAGTAATGGAGTAGACAATGCCAGCATGGAAACTTCCTCACAGAAGCTATATTTAAAGGAAGCAAAAACTGAAATTCCTTATTCAGTTCAGGCTCAGTAGTTCTACTGGGGTTTTTTTTCTGGTTGAGCCTGACAAGGGAAGCCACTGGAGGTCCATTTGGAAATTAATATTCCGTTAAAAAACCAAAACAAAACAAAAATCAACAACAACAACAAAAATACCCAACAAACAGCTAACAAACAGATTAACAAATAATTCTAAGGGATGTGGTGTTGGGGGACATGGTCTAGGGGTGAACTTGTAGAGTAGGGCTAATGGTTGGACACAATGATCCCAAGGGTCTTTTCCAACCTGAGTGATTCTGTGATTCTGTAAAAAAATAAAAAATAATCATAAAAAAGAGTAGCTATTGATTTCCTGCTTAAAAGCTTGGTGAGGTCCTGAGTTCCTTCACCTCAGATCTTTCAGGAGACACAGTTCAGCTTGCAAATCTCTGGGCTTTGTGTTTACTCAAGTGGTTTGCACATTTTAACCCTGACCTGCTGGAGAACTCTGATCCAATTTGTGAGGAATAATGAAAATGCAGCACTGTTACACCTCAGCCCCTCTCTCACAGTCGTGGCCCTTCCCAGAGTGATGTGGCTGAGTCTGCTCATGGGGCTTTAACTGCTGATCTCCTCACCAAGAGGAAGCGAGTTCCTGAACTGTTCCTGGGTTTGCCCCCAGAAGGAAGCCATGGTCATGGAGATCTCGTGCTGCTGCATGGCTGCTGCTAATCACTGCCACTAATAAGGCAATTCTGCAGACAATGGACGCTGTGGGAAACGAAGAGACACGTGAAGAAAATGCAAACAATCAGCTTTTGTTTGCTCTGCACAATTCGCTGCTCAGTGGCAATAGGTGAAGTTGCCACGTTCCAAGGATTCAGGGAACAAACCACAAAGTGTTACTGTGAAAGAAGCTCCTGGAATGAGTACAGCACATTAAAATGCAACAGGAGCTTCACTCGCATGGAGAAGGCTTATTTTTATCTCCCTTTCTTCTGCTCATTTCTTTTTTCCCCACTGGTTTTCCTCACCTGAAGTCATTGTGTTGCCTCAGTCCTTCCTCAAGCCTGGCATTGATCTTGACTCCCCCTTTAAAGCAAATCAATAATGTGTGTAGCGTTCCACTTTCAGGCTTTCAGGCAAGAACAGGCTGAAGAAAGTAAAGTTTCTCCTAACTGGAAAGCTCTCCTTGCTTGGATAAGGTACCAGAACAGTCCAGCTCACCACTGGAAAGTAGTTAAATGGAGAAGATTTTTATGTGTAAACTAGTAAAAGTTTAAAGATATTAAAAATATTTTCCTCAAGTGGCCATGTGCCAATGGGGAAAATGTTTAATGAATGTCCTAATCTGAAATTTATAACTTTGATGATTCTGGCTCCGGGCATTTTCATTTTTTTTTCTAAGGGATGTTGTAAAGTAGTAGAAGTATCTGTTGAACTCTGGTCTTTGGGCAGCCTGGAAAGCAGGGTTTTTTCCCAGTTTTATACCAGTAATTGAAGACAGTGGAGTTAAATTGGAGCGAAGTGAGTAAAGTAGGAATGGATCACGGGTGTATTTGTGTGGTATTGGGTTTATTGTATGTGCTCTGTGTTTTCCCCTGCTCTTTCCTTGTTAGATTACAACCGTCACCTCGTTACCCCTTGTTTAGAGTGGAAGCAAAAGCAATTCACACGCCAGGTAGCGTGTAGGAACTACAGCGTGGCGGAGTTGCCAGGACTGGAGTAGGCTCTGCTTCTGGTATTTCTCATCCGGCACATCTCCTCCTTTGTGTGGATGCTGTTAAAACATGCAGGGTGAAATTTCTTTCTTCCTACACGCAGGCAGAGTTGTCATGAGTGCTTTGGTGGAACCTCTCAGATACTTGAGGCTCCAGCCCAAATCAGTCGGAGGGCTGGGTGAAGGCGCGGAGATCGGAGTGGGGCTTGAAGCCTGGGGGATGGATTCCTGGGGCTTTGAATTGAGCAGGAAGATGCTTTTCCTCTGGTCTCTGCTGATTTCCTCCCTATCAGCCGCATTCCTCAGGAGGTGGGATGTAAAGGTGGTGGCTGAGACTGCAAGGGGCATGTGCCAGAATGATGTCACCCTTCAGTCTGTATGTAACAACCAGTGTAATTCATCAGTCGTTTTAAGTCAGCCGGTAATGTCATTCCCCTTGCCAAGAATTCACCAGAACACAGCACTGAATTTTATAATGAGTAGAAGCCATAAAGCCAGACTTTTTTTCTCTCTGATCATTTTACTCACTTATCAATATGAGCAAACGCAGTACGTGTGCCAGCTCCGTGGGTAGAACAGTTTATAATACAGCAGTAATAATTGCTGGCTAATTGGATTGTTCCTTCATTGTTGCCCTTTTTATAAATATCCTAGACTTGGAAAGAGTAGATTTTAATTGGCAAATGTAGGGGGAACTCATCCTTCTTTAAATAAAAAGTAATAATAATAAAAAAAAAAGTTCTATAATTACTAATTATGGGAAATGGAGAAATGTATCTGCTGGACAACTGGTGTGTGCTTTTCTTGCACCATTAGGAAGGTGGGGACAGTCTTTTTAGTTCTCCGTTGGGACAGAACACGGGGTGATGGTTTTAAACTGAAAGAGGGGAGATTTAGACTGGAGAGAAAGAATTTTTTTTACACTGAGGGAGGCGAGAGCCTGTGCCAGGCTGCCCAGA
Organism: Todiramphus chloris collaris; assembly: GCA_025345505.1. Taxonomy (NCBI): domain Eukaryota; kingdom Metazoa; phylum Chordata; class Aves; order Coraciiformes; family Alcedinidae; genus Todiramphus; species Todiramphus chloris. The sequence goes on from JANVCC010000270.1 coordinate 3,890,618, forward strand.
GAGGTGGTGGCTGCCCCATCCCTGGCACCATCCCAGGGGAGGTTGCCCGGGGCTCTGAGCACCCTGCTCTAGCTGCAGATGGCCCTGCTCCCTGCAGGGGGGTGGCACTGGGTGGCCTCTAAAAGTCCCTTCTCACACCAAGCAGTTTGTGATTCTTGTCTGGCAGTGGGAGTCCTGGTTTGGAAGGGTTCCAGAGCCTGTGTTATTAACCTTACCAAACTGGGAACAGTCCATTTCCACACCAAAATATATACACTTGGGGAAAAAAAAAAAATATTAGCAGTCAAAAATGTTATGTGTGAGTATCTTCCCTTGGTATGAGAGACCCTAGACCCACAGCGGTGGGATGGAGAGCAGCCAGGGAGGCCCTTCCCTCCCCCTGCCCTGCTGTGTAACTGGTGACGTGCGACCAAAACATCGGGACCTGAGCAATGGGGGGAAAGCACAAATAGCTGGTTTTGCACTGAAGTTTTCCCCTTTTGAAGGGGGCAGAGTGTCATGAAGCTGCAGAGCCACGTCTGTGTGGTCCAGTTGCTGCGTCGAGGACAGAGGAGCGAAGATGTGGCTGTTCAGCAAGCTCTTGGGTTTGACTGTGAGCATCTTTTCTCTGCTGAAGGCTGTCTGTGAGCTAAAAACCATCACCTTCACCTTCCCTGAAGAAGAAAGAGGCATCTCCTGCTGAAGAGTCAAAGCATTCCTGGTTTCCTACGGTGCCATTATCTCCATACAGATTTACCAGTCCACAAATAGTCAATGAAAAAGAAGTTTAGCAAAAGACATTTTTTGTTTCACGTATCTTAACAGCTTTTTTTAATCAGTTGTTATAATTGTGGCTTTTATGATGCTTTTCTTCATCATGATTTACAGCTTTGTGTGGCATGTGAAAGATACTCATTCTAATGACCTGCATCTCTCGTTTTCTTTCAGCGAGCATTAAATAGGAAAAAAATGGCAGCAACTGAATTCAGCAATAAGGAAAACTCTGAATCAAGCACTGAGCACGATAAAGAAAACTCCTTTATCAAAACTGAACCAAGAAGAGTTAAAATATTTGATGGAGGGCAAGTGTCGTACTTTGTATATTAGATATTGTTGGGAAGATATTTTTTCCTTGATTGTAGCCTTTGCAGAGCTGTTCATTCCTGTTTGATTTATTTTAAATAACAGTTCCCATGCCGTGGTCTGTGAATGTTGGTTTATGTTTCCAAGAAAAATGGAAAGTCATCAAGAAGCGTGGAGCCATGAGAGTTACGAGGGGGGGTAATGAAATAAAGAACAGCAGGCAGTGCAATTCTGTTGACTTTTTTGGTTTTTTTTCCAAAGGATGAACATTAATCAGCAGCAAAGGCAGCAAGATACAGCTGTTGATGGAAATTCTTTCCCTATATTTCTCTCCCCTGATAAATAATACCTGTTCTGCAATCAGGTTGGACGAGTGTAGCCAGGGAGGGTACAGTCCAGGGGCTAAGCAGCAGCTGGCTGCAGCACAGGCCCTGGCAGTTCTCTGTGGCATATGCAGGCTGGAGAACTTCTGATTTGAGAAGTGCCATGGAAATATTTCCTGAGAGCCTTCATCCACGCGCTGTAATACTTCACATCGTTCGCCTGCTCTGAGTAACAGTTGCTTTAGCCACAGGGTTGTGCCATGTACAACATCTTAGAAAACAAATTATTTTTTTTTACTGGAGAAAAGTCCCAGTGACACTTCTAAAAATTCTTGAGCACAAATGGTGCCTCTTTTATTATTCTCAGAGTTGTTACAGGATCTAGGGCTTTCCATTTATTGGTTCCCAGTTTGAATCCAGTCTAGGCCAGCAGTTAAGCCATTGCCCAGGTAAAACATTGCTATGTGCCTGAGCTCAGATCCAAACATTGCAGGGACCTGGTCAGCAAAGCTAAGCACAACCTTTGGCATCCATGAGTGGAGATACAGAGAGTGTAACTGAATCCAGATGGCTTTTTCCACCTAGAGACAGTCCCAGTCCGGAGCACCCGGGCGGGGAGCTTAAAGACTTTCCCATTGTCATAACTAATGTTGTTCCATTTCTGCATCCAACGCAGAGCCTCAAAGATGCTCTATTAAAGCTTCCTCATGGTGCCCAAACCTGCTTCCAAGAACTGACAGTTTTTAAAAGTATGTTCCTGTGTTGCAAAGAGGAACTTTGAAATCTTTAAACACTTAGTGCCAAGCAGTACCTTGATTAAAAAAGATAAGTTGTTATTCCTAAGCAAATCCATGATTGCCTAGCGAAGCATCTAGGTGTGAGGTCAGCAAATAAATGAGCAGAACACGAGCATGATGGGTTTTGTCAGTCACTCATTTAAAAATTCTGGTAGATGAGGGTTTCTTAACGAGACTCACTTTCCCATCACCACTAATTTCTTACCCTTCTGGCACTGTTACTTAGGTACAAGTCAAACGAAGACTACGTGTACGTTCGGGGAAGGGGGAGAGGGAAGTATATCTGTGAAGAATGTGGGATACGGTGCAAGAAACCCAGCATGCTGAAGAAGCATATTCGCACACACACCGACGTCCGTCCTTACCACTGCAACTACTGCAACTTTTCCTTCAAAACTAAAGGTAGGGGCACTTTTCTCTGTACATTCCCCTCCCCCCCTTTTTTTTTCTTTTTAATTTAAAGTAGAATTCTTTTCTTCTTGCATTCGGCTGTTGATAAGCTAAGGAAGCTGCCTCTCTGCAGGGTTTTATGGTCACTTTTTTCAAATATTTGATGTTGGTGCTTGCTTGCTTTCCCATTGTCTTTATGGGAATGAAGTGTGCGGGTGCCACGGTGGTGAGAAGTCAGAATGGAAGAGGAAAATCATGGGAGTATGATGAAAGTTAGGTGAAGACAGGTGAGCTGTTAGCTGCTCATCCAAGATAAGGGTGGGAACACAGAATTTTAAATCCTTAAAGTCCTTAAGTCCATACCTCCTTCAAAGGTATGATGTTGACATGTGTTGTACCCCTGTTGGCACTAAACTAATGGAACATCTCACTTATGAGCAAAGGCTGGGAGCCCTGGGGCTGTTTAGCTTGGAAAAGGGAAGACTGGGAGGGGATCTTTTGAATGGTTCCAAATCTCTGCAGGGTGGGTGTCAAGCAGAAGGGGCCAGGCTCTTGTCAGTTTTTCCCTGTGATAGGACAAGAGGTGATGGTCACAAGGTGAAACACGGGGAGTTCCACCTCAACATGAGGAAAAACTTCTTCCCTGTGAGAGTGCCAGAGCCTGGCCCAGGATGCCCAGAGAGGCTGTGGAGTCTCCTTCTCTGGAGCCTTTCAAACCCCCCTGGATCTGTTCCTGTGTGGGCTGCCCTGGGTGACCCTGCTCTGGCAGGGGGGCTGGACTCGATGCTCTCCAGAGGTCCCTTCCAACCACCACCATTCTGTGATTCTATATTGAATCTGGGAAAGAAGTTGGCCTTTATTAAATTAATATATCTTTAATTATTAATTTAATTATTATTTATTAATTATTATTATTAAAATTAATATTTTTATTATTAATATATTATCACAACGTTCATTTCCCACTGGAACTTCTAAGACCCAAAGATGGACCCCTACATTTTAAAGCCTGTTTACACTAGATATTTAGAATCATGGACTTGTTTTGGTTGGAGGAAACACGTAACATCATCAAGTCCATGCAAGTATTTAAATGCATCCTGATTTAAGCAGGCGGTATATTAAAGATTGGTAGATCCAGGACTCAAAATAAGTGAAACAGGAGAATTTCACAGCCAAAATACTTTCAGAAAAAAAAAAGTTATAAGTATTAATTTTTTTTCTTGGGTTTGAACATCATTTAGCAATAACCCCCCCAGCTGTAACCTCAGAAACAGTTTTATTTTCAGTAGGTTTGAGACTACTCAGCACTTGGGTGGAAAACTTCCAAGAAATAAGGCAGTGCTGCAGGAAGTGGGATGGACAGTCTGTAGATGTGTTGAAACCTGTCCCTGCATCCTGACACGCCGGGTCATCATCGTACCTTTCAGATGAAATGCCGGAGTGTGCACCCAAGGCATTCTGAGTATGGTTTTTGCAGAGTAGGTGTGCTGGCCAAGTTCACCTCACTGAGCTCTGCCCGTGTGCGATTCCCTCTGGTTTCAGTTGTGGCAGATACTTGCATTTGCTCCCTCTCCTGCTGGTACCATCGCTGCCGCCAGAGTCAGTCGCCCACTTGGACGGTGGGTGTTTTGTAAACCACCCTTCCCGACAGGACAGTGTTGCTGGTAGCTTCGTGCAGTATGTAAAGCTGGGAAGTTTGCTGTTTGTGAGTCACTGTAGGCGTTAGGTTCCTAACAATTATTTTAGTATTTGGGGTGAATTGCTACCTTCATATTGAAGCAGCAGTAAAATTCTCGATAACCACAGAAGAGCCACCGTTTCACCTGCTGTAATTTCTACCTCTGAGAAACAGGTTTTTGAGAGACAGTAGGAAGTTTTAAGTATAAAGTGAGCAGTTACTTGTAATAACATACATTTCACAAATGTCATAATTTACCAAGCTCTGATCTACTCTTAACCTTTTCTTGATGATATTTGCCATGTTTTCTTTTCAAAAGAGAGGGGGGGAGCAGCCTGTGGGGCCTCTCAGTAGCTGCACATTCACTTTTCAGATTCAGATCAACTATGTCGATGCTCTCACTTGGAATAAAATTAATCTGTTTGTTTAGATCAGCAGTGAAAACAGTTATGCTAAGACTAGAATCCATCAAATCCTAAAAGAGCTGCATGGTAGGAAGTTCAGTTTCTCGCGATACTTTCCCGTCAGCGTGACTTTGCAGACTGAATCAGCCGTAAATAAATGAGGGGTCTTTTACACCAGTGTAAAACACATCATCATCCAGGAGTTCCATCCTATTCTGCTGTATTTCAGTAAAAGAACTTCATGAAATGTAGCCAGAGAACTAGGAGCAATCATGATGGTGATGAATCTGCAGCAGCCCTCGACAGCCTGAATTGTGGGGCAAGGTTCTATCAAGTGTGAAATCAAATTGTACATTTGGTTATAAATGCAGCTGAATAAGAGCGGCTCTTCGTATACATTTGTGTGTTCACTGAGCAGTTATTTTATTTCTTTCATTTTTTTTCTTAAGGAAATTTAACAAAACATATGAAGTCAAAGGCACATAGCAAGAAATGCATGGATTTGGGAGTCTCAGTGGGCTTGATAGACGACCAGGATGGAGAAGAAGAATTTGGTAAGAAGTGAAAATCACCCTTCTTTACTGCAGTTTTTAGCTATTTTGTCATCCCAGTTTCTTACTCTTTCTTTTGCAAAGCTTCTAAATTCTTATAAAGGGAAAAGATACAGAGATAAAGATCTCAGAAGCTAGTCCAAAGGAGCAAGAAATACTGGAAAAACTGTCACCAAAAGAAATGACAAGCATATGCTAAAGATAAATTGCTGCTGAATTTGTCACAAAGTGTTATGCAGTTTAACTTTTATCAGTTTCACAGATAAATATGACAAGAGTGAAAATACCAAAAAACCCCAGCTGTTTGCCTAGGAAAAAAAAAAATAGGTAGTCAAATGTGGTGTTTCTTTGAAAACAGTTGTGTGTGAAATTGCCAGAGTTTTGAGATGCACATTTCATGAAGATTCTATCCAACTCCATCTCTAACCTGCCACTTGGATTCAAGCTGCAACACTATAGATTTAGACTGGGCATGAGGGAAAAACTATTCACAGCAATAGTCAGAGACTGGACTGGACCTCCCAGGGAGGGGGTTGAGTCACCATCCCTGCATGTGTTTAAGGGTCGTTTAGATGTGGTGCTGAGGGACATGGTTTAGGGGTGAACTTTGCAGAGTAGGGTTAATGGTTGGACGCGATGATCCCAAGGGGCTTTTCCAACCTGAGTGATTCTGTGAATTGCAAATACGTTGCTGAGTGCTTTGCAGGGAGGGTGATCATCTTCCAGTGTAGAGTTCTGCCCTCCTTTACAAATAACTGGGCATAAATCAGCAGGTAGAGATGATGTAGAAATTAGGAGCATTATTTATCTTGACCTGTTCTACTTCTCCATTACCAAGATGAATGTATTTGCTAATAATGGGAATTCTGCACTTCCCACATCCCAAGACAGCTCTGCCAGAGAGGAGATGAGATGGAGGATGGTCAGAAGGGGCCAAACTGGGTTCCTGTGGGTTTTGATCAGCATGATGAGGAAGATGTAGCAGCACCAGACGCAGAGAGGTGGAGAACAGGATCGTGCATTCAGGCTGTGTCAGCTCTCAGCACATCTCAGGGCAGCGGTGGAGTTTCCTCCCTCCTCCCATTTCTTAGCAGGGAGAGGAGCCGTGTTGCCTCGTCTTGGTGTATTTTTCTTCTTCCCGTGGAATAGTTGATTAGATTGCAGATGAGGTTTTGAGAAAAGAAAGCAGCGGGGAATCTTTATTTAAACAGGAAAGGGCAAGAAAGATGAACGCGCTCGTTCCCATATGACAGCCGCCAGCAGAAGCAGCAAATCAGCTTGAATCTAATTCTAAATAATGCTGGGAACATGACTCAGCCGGGATGATTCAGTAGTGCACTTAGGTACAAAGAAACCTGCATTTTCCCTTTTTGGGCATTCTTCGATATATTCCTTTCGGGAAGCTAAAAACCCGTCCCTCTCTGCGCTCTGAGGTACCAAATAAATAACCCAGAAGATGAGGTGCAGCACAAAGCTCTGTCCTTTGCTCCCAGGGGAGCAGCTTTCATTAACGCGTTCAGCCTTCGCGCGTCAGAAAAATCATCGCAGCTTTTCCCAGCAGTGCTCCGTAGCTTTCCACGTTTTGTTTAGTCTCACAAAGCACAGCTGAACAGGTATTTCCGTTTTCTAGGAGCTGAAAACAGTTTATTTATTGAGAAATCAGTGTTCCCAATTGCATACGTTAGAACCAGCATCTGTGGTTATAATGTAAGGGGAAATGTTTCAGGTGGTAACAGTGACCAGTAACACCCCGTAGAATTAAAACACTGCAAACATTTGCTGAAAAATCACTTTTCTTTGGCTCTAAGACTATTCAATTGAGAGAGACTTTCTCTTTTTACAGAGATGCAGTCTTTACCTTTTTACAGTCACTTCCCTAGTCCTGCTGGCCACACTGTTTCTGATACGAGCCAGGATTTTGGTGCTTTGAAAACTGATGTCTTTAAACACGTACGGTTTTTTCCTTCAGGAACTGCGTGGTTGTTAAAAACAATCTCTCTCTTAGAAAGTGGTCTGCCCAGTCCCATCCCTCTCCTCAGCTGGAAGGCAGTGGGAGATGCTGTAGAGGATGGTGCAGAAAATCTGATAAGAATTAATTATGATCTTAGAAAAAAAGATTTCTTCTTCCTGTAGGCAGTGTGAGATTGGCCTCTTTCCTGACCCGTAGAACATCTGTCTGTCCCTAAGTCATGTGTTACCCGAGCATTTGGAATACTGATTATTCTTACGGCAATAACAGCTCCTGTACCTTTGTTTAAAATCACTAAGCCACCTGTCTTCCACCAGACTCTGAGTTAAGAGAATTACCCAGAAATTTAACAAAGCCACCAGCTTTTTATTTACTCCAGGGATTTGCTGCTTCTGTTTTGAGGAATTTTTGAATTCTTTTTTAAGCATAGGCAATCACGACTATTCCAATATATCCTTTTTTTAGCTTCAGATGAGAAGTCAGCTACTCATGTGAAGCTGAGGCAGCAGTAGCTGAACGATGCAGGCAGAATAAGGAGTGCAGAGTTGCTCCCGATCCGGAACGCGGGCACGCGGCTGCGCGCACACACAGCACTCGGAGCCTGTTTTCTCAGTAATCTGAGAAGCTGAAGTTTTGTTGTGCTGTAACATCTAGGGAAAAAAGGAAAAAAAAAAGAGATGGTCTCGAGCTGTCAGAGACTATATGTGATCAGAGCTTTTAACGGAGCATTCTTTGTATTTGGACTTGTCATCATCTGGGTATTAGTAAATACTTTCTGGCTTGGTTTTCTGTATTCAAACCCATTCCCTCATCCATTTATCTTTCATCTTCTGCTCTGTGGAATGTTCTTATCGCCAAAATACAGGGTTACAATGTAAGGAATGTTAATATCTGAATTAAATTGTCAGACGGGGTGAACTGTTTAGTGTGACAGACGGCAACTAGGGATATCCTCTTTGGCACTGCTGACCCAGTATTGTCTTAAAAACAGTAATTTGTCTTCAAATCAAAATGGTTATGAAATTTAAGCCTGTAATAGCTCATATGTAAGCTAATTTATGAGTGGTGTGGTATGCCTGAGTAAACTTGCACAAGATAGTTATTTAGTAATGAAATCAGTAGATCGGCAGAATTTATTTAAATGGTCTCTGCGGAGAAATTTTATCCCCAAATACTCACTACTTTACCAGTGAAAAGACCTAATTGTAAGTTTCAGATATGTATTTTTTTTTATATATATATATACACACATATGTATATAGGAAAACCGCTTTCATTTTCTGCAGTATTAAATAAACCCTTCTAAAGATAGAATGGTTCTAACTCAATTAGCTATCTATTACTTATAGCAGACCTTAAGCGAGTTTCCGTGGCTTTTCATTAGCTTCATCATGACTCAGGCTGTGTTTTCGCTGCACCTACGTTTAAGGAGTGAAAAATCAATGAAAAATATCTTGCAATAATATCCTCGTTTTGCAAGCAGAATGGAAGTCTGGTTCTGCATAGCTTACAAGAATCTTTTTTAATTATTTTTTTATTTTTCACATCAGTGTCTACTCTTCATCTAAATGTACATTGGGCCTTCTGGAAACCAACACCTACAGCCTGGGAATATTCTACATAGTGCTAGCATTGATTTACAATATACACGTTACTCAGGAAGTAAATAATCTTTTTCCACAGAGATTACTCTTACTTTTTTTTTTTGGTTAGTTTTACTTTGTTACTTTACATCCTCATATGAATGAAAGCCAAAAGCCCACGGGGTTGTGGGTTGTTTTTTTCCACTCATTTCTGAGGAGCACTGGCTATTACCAGGCTGAATTTAACCCAGTAGATGTCACTGTGAGTCCTGTTTGGTGGTGATGAGCAGTGGACAGCAGCTGAAGCAAGACCGAAGTGGGTCAAGTAAAGGTCTGGAACAGACTTAGGAAGACAAGGAGGCAGCAAGTTTGGGTACAGATGCTGGTGTTGTTTCACAGTACTTCATTTTACCCTGTGTAAAGTCTTTTTGAATGGGTGTGGAACAGTCTATTAGAAAACTAATGCAACAGGTGAAACACAAGTCTGACCTTGAAATTGTTTAGAAAAATAGCACATCGGTGCCAGACAGACCTTACTTTGAAGTTCATGATAATATGGTGACATACAAAAAAAAATATGCCTTTGTTGCCACAGTATACATTTTTTTTCCTGAGTTTGATGGAGAATAACACAGAACAGATGCTTTACTTTTGAATGCTTTTATATAGATACTGATTCATAACTGATGATACTTATACAATTTGAGGTGATAAACACTGCTTAGATTTACTCAGGTGCTAAAAGCCAATAAATATAGTAAATTTAAACTTAAATGGGGATAGTGAACAGACCAACAGATATGTCTTTAATCAGGTATGTCTGTCATCTGTACAAACTGAGCTAGTAGCAGTCCTGTAGTTATCTACAAGTCTGTCCATTTGCTTTAGAATGTGTAAAAACTTCATCAGTCTGGTCCTATATTTTCAGGTCTTGTCTTCCTGCCAGTGAAGGAATAAAAATCAACATTTTGCTCTTTATGTGGAAATCTAAATATGACTAAGTTATAACCAAAAATGACTAAGTTATAAGCCATTGAACTTTATAGTTGGATTTGCTGCAGAAATTGCTAAGCATGTAGCAGGGCCTGATAAGCCAGGTAATTTGTTGGACTAATTGGTGATAAAATATCACAGAAGAGAAGTTGTAGGTTGAGATTCTGAAGAATTTCTTTTAGTACTTTGCAGCATGGTGATGATTAGATATCTGTTGTTAAAACCATATACAGTGAGAATTCCTGCAGGGGGAAAAAAAAAAATTGAAATTAAAGAACTTTACATAGAGAGGCCTGTTTCAGTTACCTAATTCATAGCATCACAGCTGGAAAAAGTAGTTCCTGGACTTATCAGCCCCAGGCACTTCACTAATGGATGTATTAGGATGCTGATACCTCCAGCTAATGCTGCTGAGTTGAAGAAATTTTTTCTTTCCCTGCTTTGAGGTAAAATGTCAGTGTAGCAGAGCTTTAGCCAACAAGCCCATTGACACCAGAAACAATTCAGAGCTGGTTGACTAACAAAATGAACGGACTAAGGTGATTTTTGCCCATGATTTGTATATGCTTCAACACCTAGGAATAAAAATTCCATTTTATTAAACATTATTGCAGCAAAATCCCCAATCAAGAGTTGTGTCCACATTTCTATTCTGCCTTTATTTTCAGCTGTTCCTAATTTTTGTTCAGTTCATGTCTTCAGCTGGGTGTTCCACTTTCTCTTGTGAAGTCCAGGAAGAAGAAAGATTCTTGCTAAAGTTTTAAAAGGAAAGATTGCAGCAGTTGACAGAGGATGAGAGACATTCCCTCCTCTTCTAAAAACACTCTTTATGCAAGATCGAGTCAGTCTTGAACAGCCTTTCTGTTAAAGTGGTGAGAGTTACAAATTTGAAAGGGAAGTAGCTTTCATAAGGGCTTCACTTAATAGTGTGAAACTTTTTTCCTGTTTTCTTTAAAAAGAAAAATAAGAAAAAACAATCCTGTGAACTTTCATGCCAAAAGCCATTTCCCCATGTGTGCTAGTGGCCTTTAGATTTATGACACATCCTTCATTCTAAATTATCCCACATGGCTTTACAACCTCATACAAAGTTAAACACAGGAGTCACTTTGTTCCCTTTGGAAATCAAGTCAGTTCTAGTTATATATATATATATATTTTTTTTATATATATATCTCAGTGCCATAAGCATATGGTTATAATTTTGCATATTTCAAGATAGGAAACGAAGATTTAATTTTTCCCCAATTAAAACTGCAAGGGAACTTTAGTAAGCAGTGTACAATTACCAGAATGGATCGGTGCCAATACCACTTGGTTAACAAGACAGTGCATGGAAAAGAATTCTTCCCCACATGGAGTGGTCACAGGCTCAGCTTGATGCCTCATTTGGAGAAGACCCATAACCCACTGCTTAACACTCCGGCATCGGATCCTCTCACAACTCCGCTGCTTTACAGCCATGCTTAGCAGGATTGCTAATTATGAAAGCTTGGGCACCTCTTACACGGGCACACCGGTGTAAAAGCCAGAGCAGAGTGTTCCTCTTGGCACTGCTGGAGCAAGCAGGTCAGGAATGGGGTTTTCTCATCTCGATGAGATGTGGGGTGAAGGGAAGCCCGTTCATTGCAGTCGCCTGGCCCACACCGCGGGCTCTGGTTCCAGGTAACCACGCTGAAGCAGGAGCTGGCAAATGCACCAAGGGTGGAGGTAAACAGGGGAACAATAGAGGGAAATGCTATCCCACGGAGTTCTGCATGTAAGGAATGTGTGTCCCCTGCACACGGTTCCCCTTTCCCTTTCCGTGGTTTTATTCTAGAGAGCTGGGGAGATGGATGCAGAAAATTTCTACCTAAGCAGCATTTGCTAGTAAATCCTGCAGCGTTTTTTGCTGTTGATTTGAAAAGAGATGGTTTCTTCTTAGAAATCAGGGCATCGTTTGAGCCGTGTTTTCCTTGCTTTACAAATGTGACAAGTCAGCCTAATCACTTCAGGTGGTTTCTGTTGCCAGTGGAGACAGTCACTGGGGACTGACATCAGCTTTCGTAGCAAGTGGGATTCTTGGGGAGAGAGGGAGGAGAAAAGAGAAGGATTTCCCAGCGAATAGTTACGTGATGTTGGTAAATAGACCAAAATGAAGAGGGAGTCCGGACTGAGACCCAAAGCTTTGCAGTGTCCTGGGCATTATTTAGAGTTGCAGGTCACCCTGTAGATGGAACACACAGAGAAAAAGACTTGAGATCTGTAGCAGAGGCATTGAGGGAAGTTACTTCCATGCAGCAGTGTAACCTATGTAGAGGTTCTAACATTTTAGGTTTGTTTCCTTTGCAGATTAATGATGAAGATACATTTTGTGTGAGGAAGAGACATGACAGAAATACAGAGGGGAAAAAACGTTGATTAGCTCCATGTGGTTTTGTTCATAATATTTTTAACAATCCTCTTTGCCATATTTTTGGAAGAGACCTTATTGAGTTATTTTTTTTACACTAAAATAGATTCTCTTCTTTGAACAGCTCTGTCTGTAGATGAGAATTATAAATGAAGACTATTTAAAATCATTAAAAAATTGTTTTTGTTAGCATCATTCCAATGACCCCGGAGGATTTAGGGTATTTTTAATAACATTTCAGTTTCATGGCTGCTGTAGTAAATGGAGAAAATCTATAGTTTCCATATTTAGTTAATGTACAAATTACTCTGTAGGCAAAGAAGGGCAAAGTCATTAGAGAGGGATTTTTTTTCAAAGAAGCTATTAGTCTCATTCCTAATTGCACTGCTCACTTGAAACCATAAAGGCCTATGATGGTGGGTAACTCATTGAGAGGTAGCTCAATTAAACCCATTTATTTTACCTGGAGTTCAAGATGCTTATTTTGGTTTTGGTAACATAGCAGCCTAAAGCATTGGTGGTATGTGAAAATTCTTTTAAGGGTCTGACTTTTTTCAGCATCCTTTCTTTTGATGGTAAGTTGCTGTGTAGATTTGCTTAGGACAGGATCTCTGAGATTTGAACTAACCAGCCATTATTGGTTTTGCAGAACTAAATAGTTTTTACACTGATTTTTTTTTTTTTTGGGGAGGGGGGGAGCTCAGCAGACAGACCTTTAATCAAATATAAAACATTAGTGCATCCAACACATTTTGTCTTTTATAAAGTATGATCCCAGACAGTCTGGCTTGGAATCAGATACAGCAGATGGGATTTTGTGTCTCTTTACTAAAGACGATTCTTTCTTTCCAAGTTATGATATAAAAGAAGGTAGAAAGCTGCAGTGGAACTGCATTTGGTAGAGAAATTTAGCACTAGAGAGCAGACTCAGGGTCAGGCGGGCTTCGTGTGAGCAAGGTTTCACACATAGGTAAGTTTTGATAGGATTAGGGCTTTCTTGCCTCCTAGGGCATCTTGGGTGATTCATTAATAAACCTCTCAAGACGTCAGCGAAGTGAAGAAGTATGGTAAGGTCTAATTTTGGTCTCTCTTGCCTGTTAACGAGACAGATTCCTGACTAGCAGCCTCCAGTCTTTCTGTTTGCATCCTTCAGAACCCTTTGCAGCAGTGATTCATATTAGGTGCCAGGACACCCACTTATGAGTCAGACCCAGCTAGAGACTATCCCACCGCTAAGGTTGGCAGCCCAGCTCCATATGCTGTCACTGGGAACTTAATGAACCGGGAATCTGCTCACTTCTCCCCAAGCGAAAGAGTGAAGGGTGACTTTGAGCAAATGGTTATAAATGGCTCAAAAGAAAAACAGCCAACTCCAGAAGGTTAAAAACGACACGGAAGCAAAAGATGAGAGATTAGGTAGCTGTAGAATTAAATATGTACGCCGGAAAATAAAAACAAAAATGAAAATCTTCCCTGTTGTTTTGGTGCAATGGGGTGTGACTGAAAAATGCACATGCTGTGGTTGGGTTTTTTGGTGTTTCTAATCACTCCCTCCCACCTCCTTCCCAGTCAATCCTGGACCTTCATTGGCTTACCTTCCAATTCCCACTTCTGCAGGTGAGAAGCAAAGATTCGGCTACGACCGGTCGGGCTACGACGTGGAGGAGTCTGACGGTGCGGATGAAGATGAAAATGACAACGAAGACGATGATGAAGACAGCCAGGCTGAGTCAGTCCTATCCACGACCCCCTCGGTGACGGCCAGCCCCCAGCACCACCCCTCTCGACACGGCCTGCAGGACCCCACCAGCGTCGATGAAGACATCAGGCTTCCAGACTGTTTCCCTGGGGTTCACACGGACTCTATGGACGGTCTCCCAAAAGCGCTGCTGACAAAGATGACCGTCCTTAGCGCAGCGCAGTCGGTCAGCAGGACCTCCAGGTCACCAGCAGAATTCAGCCAGCAGGAAGCACATGAGGATAAAGCCCAGGAGAGAGGAGCGGGTCTGGTGGACCTCGCTCCTACATCTCCAGGTCGCCAGATGTCTGTGGATTACCCCCATCCAGAAACAGCCTTGGGCCACTCCCTACCATCAAGCGCAGCTCTTACAAAGGTAGGAATGTCTGGCTCTAGGGCAGAAAGCACAAGTTTAAACCCTCCTTTTAAAGATCTTCTTGGAGATTTTTTTGAAAGATCAAAATATTTGCCTCCCCCTTCCTTCTTAGAGTGGTTGGCTGGTGAGTCTTTAAGAAGAGTTTGACAGTAATGGAGTCACAGATGTGTAGGACTCTAGAAACAGCGATGCTGTAGGAGCACGGCTTGTTGGTCTCTCAGTTTTGATTGTGTTCATTCTGAAAGGATTAATTTTAATACGGTCATTTCGGCTGAAGTTTGGAGCTGGTAGATTGTGTTACAAATAAGAAGGGATATAACAGATACGTGGAGTGAACATATGGTGGTGGTTATGAAGTTTTCAGTGAAAAGTGATGGAATTCAGAAGTAGTTTCACTCTGAAATACGACGTTGGAATCGTTGGCAATTCCCGAGGGAAATTAACTGTCCCAAAGGGTTTTTCTGCCTTATCACTATAAAAAAATAAAATTGTGCAGTTGCTTATCTCTCCTCCAAATATGCTTAGTAGTGGAATTAGAAAGAGCACCAGATGTTCAAGGAAGCTGGGAGATTGTCCTTGCACAATAACGAAAGGAGAGACAAGCCTGATCCCCGAGCTCCCAGCGCTCTCAGGTTTTCTCCTGAACATTTTGATCACAAAAGACTCTGTTTTGCCCATGCCTGTTTAATTTAATTCAGGTTTAAGTCCTTTTTCTTTGAAAATCTATAAGGCTGGGTTGTTTGTTTTGGGTTTTTTGTGGGTTTTTTTACAAAATTTAAGATTGCAAACAATTGACAAGGAGAAACCATAAAAATTATTGCTGTTTTTCATTGTTTGACACAGGTTCATACCTACTCATAAGGACTGGGAGTCCGTGAGGCAAATGTAAATTGATTTTGTAGTATGACAGAGAATAAAATGTGGCAGTGTCTGATCTCTCTGTATACCTGTCAGGAAAGGGGTAGGATTTAATTCCTGCATTTTGGGTTTCAGTTGTTGCCCATAGATATCAGAAAGATATTTCACTGAGTTTACTTCCTCATCAAACAGAACCACTGAAGCCTCAAGAAAACACTTCCAGCATTTTAAAATGTTGAAAGGTCTTCATTAATATAGCTCTAATAATTGTCCACATTAATATACTTTAAAAGAAAAAATAAAAGGCGTGCAAGCAACACAAGGCAGTAATTATTTTCCAGACTACCTCCTCCTTTCCTAGGTGAAAAGAAGTGGCAGCTCTGTGTCTGCTGGCTCATCTACAGCCCATTCCTGTTCTGAATGGTTGTGGAGCCCACTTTTTGCCATCGAGACAGCTCAGAAAGGCTGTTGAATGCTCCTTTCAGAGCATCCCTACTGGTTTATCAGGGTTTCTCCTGCAGTGTCAGACAGGATTTAATTCTGAGAAAGATGCTGGCTTCCTTCTCACACCCACCTTCCCATTTAGACTGGTCAGCACTGTGTGGTCAGTAAATCATATTCTCCTTTAACCCAGACATTTCCTACCAGCAGTTTTCAAAAGCATTTCTGTTCATGTGTCAGTTTTGTGCCTGCTCTAAAAATCTGTCGAGAGCTTGGTCAAAAACCACAGATTACTGTTGAGGACACTATAAACTAAGCCAGGTTGCACCACAGTTTTCTATATTATGAACGTGCCTAAAAAGAAAAGATACCATGGGATTGCAGTTGCATTTCAATATTTCTCATTCATGGAGGTTTTAGGAGAATGGCTGCCAGCCTGGGTGGGTAATGCAGGCTGCAGGAGGGGAAAAGGGCACGTATAAATTATCGGTCCGGGTTTCAGCACCGAATCAGGGCGAGCTGAGGCAGCAGTGGGATGTGGGTCCCACATCTCACTCCAGCATCCACCCATCATCTCCTCTTCTGTGGGCACTCTGGTTGTCATCTCCTCTTCTGTGGGCACTCTAGTTGTCATCCATCTCCTGCCATCTCTCATATCCCATCTTCCACGTGAGAAGCAGCTACGGACAGATGTGGCACGAGGCTGCTTCTGCCTGCCGGCAGCTTTAGTGGCTCCAGGAGAGGAACCCAGTGTATCAAAAATGCCAGTTTATGCTTATTTAACCTTCTTCCCCGAGGTGATTTCCACAGAAAACAGTTCTCCAAAGCTGCCTCGCTCTTTAAAAACCACGTACAAAGGATATTCAGGGATGTTTTCAAGTGCTAGCATTCAAGAGAATTTAGCCAGGGTAATTAGGAGAGGAAAATTCAATTAGTGGGCGAGGAAGGAGTTGGAAAAAAAGAAAGGAGGGAAATTAGTTCATTGTTGGAACTGGGCAGCATATACTGTGAACCAGTTTGTTGTTGTTTTTGCTTGAAAGGGAGTGTGGGAAGTACTGCCAGCTACCTCACGTTTTCATTTCACTGGAGGGCGGCGGCGGCCCTGCACTAACGCGCCTGTGTCGTTCTCTCCCAGAGCACGCCCTCCGTCAGCTCTCCCTCCTCGCCGGCAGACTACGGCGTGCGGGCGACGGCACCGACACCCTACGCCGAAATCCCGGAGGAGAAGCCGGCCGGGTGCCCGCAGAACTCCGCCGAGCCCAGGGCTCCCCAGACCCACCTCTTCAGCCACCTCCCCCTGCACTCGCAGCGCCAAGCCAAGGCACCCTACGGCACGGTACCGGTCGGAGGGATCCAGGTGGTCCCGGCCGGCCTGGCCACCTACTCCACCTTCGTTCCCATCCAGGCGGGGCCGGTGCAGCTCGCTATCCCCGCCGTCAGCGTGATTCACAGGACTACCAGCGGCCTCGGCGAGGCGGGTGGCACGGTGCCCGCCGGCGCCGCCGCGAATCCCATGGGAGCGGCCGAGGTGAACGGCGTGGTGCCGTGTATTCCCATCGGCCAGGTGAGCGTGCCGGGCATCCCGGGGCTCGGCGCGCCCGGCCTGCAGCCTCTGCCGCCGCTGGGCGTGGAGACGGTGAACATCTTGGGCCTGGCGAACGCCAACATCGCCCCGCAGATGCGCCCGTCGGGAATTACCCTCAACGCCGTGGGCCTCCAGGTGTTGGCCGCCGGCGCGGCCCCGCAGGGCAACCCCAGCCCGCAGGGCCACATCCCCGGCCTGCAGATCCTGAACATCGCCCTGCCCACCCTCATCCCCTCCGTCGGCGCCGAGGGGCACGGAGCCTCCGAGCTGCCCGCCCCAGGCGGCAAAGCCTGCGAGGCCCGTGCGGAGCCGGCTCCCGGCGGCTTCCCCGTGGCCGAGGCCAGCCAGGCCGTCAGGGCTGCTTCTCCTCCGGCGGCACCCGGCGCCCAGCGGTACGGCGGGAAGAGCCATCCCGAGCCTGCCCCGCCGACCGACTACGAGCGACCCGACGGCGCGGGCACAGCGGATCCCGAAAAGACCGACCTCGCCGCCAACCCCGCTAAGCCAAAGCGCGACGTCCCTCCCCTGCAGGCGAAGAGGGCTGCCCTGGCGGAGCCCCGCTCCAAGGCGAGTCCCGAGGCGGTAACCAAGTCCCCCGTCCAGCGAACTGTCTCCCCGGACAGACAGGTACACAGGCCGGCCGCCTTGCCCCGGCGGCAAAGCACGGTGCAGTTTAGCGATGGCAGCAGTGACGATGAGGATAGACTTGTAATAGCAACCTAGTTTTTTGTTTTTCATTTGTGGTTTGGGGGGTTTTTTTTGTTTGGGTTTTTTTGTTTGGGTTTTTTTTTTTTTGGGGGGGGGGGTGGGTATTTTTATAACACTTACAGGTTTCTTTGCAAACCTTCCTTTTCCTTAAAGCACATTTTTCTGACACAAACCCATTACTAATCTTCGTGCAATCATGAACTCTTGACCAATAATTGTTGTTTCTTGTCAGCTCCAGCCATTTTTGTACATGTTGTATAGACGATTGTGCCTTTTTGGAGTTTTATGTTTAGAAACCTGTACAGATTGTTGAATATATATATATAAAATATATATATATAAAATATGTATATTAAAACCAGGTAGTTGCTTGTGTTTAGTAAGTAAACATCCTATGTCAGATAAATAAAGGATTAAATTATATGTTGCACTGTTAAATGTAAATTTTTATGGCTGTGGGACAAAGTTTCTGTGTACAGATCTAGTATGTAAAACTCCATATTTATTGTATCCATATTAGTCTTGGAAAAGGGTCTGTCCATCTTTCTCGTGTAAGACGGTAGCTTTACACTTCAAAGAGAAATACAGTATCTGTGTTATGAAATATTACAGTAAAATTTTGTTTACTGACTTTACCATTGCTTACGTTGTGCCTTCTTGATGCAGCCCGGTAGTCGGAGAGGCTCTTGGCTCGTTCCCTTTAGTTACCCTTCCTGTGGTGTCGGTGGATGCCCCTGGGGTTTCACCTGCCACGACGCAAAGAGTTTGCTCTTCAGACCTCGGTGGAGCAAACCCTTCCGTTTCCCACCACCCGGCGATGGCAAAGCGGGGAGGGAAGTCCTTCAGCTTTTTGTAGAGCGAGCGTCCATCCGCCTCGTGTTCTTAACGCTTCCTCGCTACAACGGGAAGGCTTCCCCGAGGGGAACATAGCAAAAGGGTCAAGATGAAATATTTTTTTATTTGTAATCTTGGAACTATAAAGCCACTTTTTTATTGACATTAAAATGTTGTTACGCAAGAAAGGAATAATTCTTTGTGTGTTCTTAATTGCAAACCCCACCACCGTACAGCTGGTGAAAGCGTCGCTGCCGTGATGAGGAATTGGCACCAATTCCCATCAGCTGCTTAGGAGGCTGCACTTCAGGAGATCTTCATTTCCAGGTAGACAAAGCCAGTGTCTCCCTAAATACGGCTTTGTCTTACTCATGCAGGGGAAAAAAGAGGACTAGAGGTCTTACACGTGCTATTAATATGCCCTTTATGTCAACAAACTCGGCATTGTAGGCACACAAGACGTGGATGGATCCCAGAATAATGACATTTAATAAAACTCTGCACATAGTGAAAGCAATTTAAAGTCACCAATGGATTTTTAAGGTGCTCGGCTGCTGCAGGAGACAAGTCCCACGTGTTACAGGCCCACGCATTGGTGAAAGTTTCAAATTGACCTGGGATTTTTGCTTTTATTCTTAAATAGGGTTGGTTTTCTGCTGAGTGCTTCTAGCGCATGCTAACAGAAGTTTACAAAACTGCAGTTTGAAATAAAATAATACAAATTTCCTAAACTAAAAGTAAAAAGAACAAAACCAACAAAAACAAACAAAAGCAAACCCAAATATTTTAACAACCAAATTTCAGCAGAAAAATGGGAGATTAAAAGTGTGATCATCTTTATAGAAATAACAAAGAGGAGCAGCTAGAAAACAGCTGGAAGAAAAGGGTGGAAAGCAAATCTTAAATCAGGAATCATCCTGAATGCGAGCGATTCTTGCCTCGTGCTGCTCGTATCCGAGAACAGCAATGTCCTAGATCCATTTTTAACTTCACGCCAGCTTTTGTACTATACTCACATTGTGCTCCTTCCGTTATTTACGTTATTCCCTTGCAGGGTGTCGGGAAACTGTAGGCGATGTTGAGCGAGCTTCCTTAGCTTTCAGAAACAGCACTGCAGTGCCAGAAAACCCTGTACCTTACCGTGATTATCAGCCAGTTGTAGTAATCCATCAGTCAGCAGCGCAGGTACGAGACGGGAGAAATTACACTCAGCTCAGGCGTTGGCTGTTGGTGTCGTTCCTCACCGTGCAGAGCCGCGCCGAGCCTCCGAGCCCCCGACCCACGATGCGCTCTCAACTCACACTGAACTTGAGGAGAGTTAAGAGTACTCAGCAACCTCCCCCCCAGCCTTGGACTTGAGCTTTGTGAGTGTCTTACGTGCAGCCCCTCGTGTAAAGTGTCACTGTGTATGTTCTTTTTATAAATGTAGTGATGTCAACGTGTCTTAATATCATTATCATTTGTAGCAAACATTACCTGAAATTGCCTGTCCAGAATGGACACTTATCATTAAACTAGAGCTCTGCTAATTAATTTGAGCACATTTGCCTACAGCATTACCAAAAACTCAAAAGCTGACTGGATCAAATAGGGCTACAGCAAAGTAAAACTCTCCAAAAGTTATCACAAGTATTAACTGAATTTTATAAAGACGCAGGGAGTAAGAAATTGCTGTTCCACATGCCCCAAAGTTGCAACTCCAGAGATTTACTGTGTACACTTAGTAAATATTTACTCCATGAGCAATTAGTGGTGTGCTGATACTCTAAGGGTTAATCCCAGGAAGTCACTAATTTAGTGGAAAATGCAGCCTGCTGCATCAGGCAATCTACAGGTGTCTCTTTTCTATTCTAGGTGCTCTGAAGCCATCGAGGTCAAAATACAGCAGCGGTATCTTGAGGAATGAGAATACCAAGACCACAGATATGTCATAAAGAGGAATGCTAAGACGTGTGTCGTTTGGTAAGTTACTAACAGGAGAATGGAGGGAAAGGACCAGGAGAATGGGTACTGATCAACAGGGAGCGACAGGCAAAACAGATGAGCTGTATTTGAAGCAGGATCTCCACTAACGATGAAAAGTAGCTGCAGATATATTTAACCTTTTTCAAATGGAGCTGGGAGGAAAGGCCACTTTTGTAGAAAAGAGAGATACTTGTGATCCTGAAGGTGATGCTGTTTCCCTTCCCTTTAGACTGTTTCCAAATGGATATTCCTTGAGGTGCCTCCACAATTTGTGCAACAAGAAAAATCCCAACTCACTAGTAGCGTGACCAGACCTGAGAGAAGGTTAAGCTCCCTACCTCTCCTCTGTGAGTGCCTAGCAGTTTCATTTCAGTTGTGCTTGGAGCCAGCATCTCTATGTCAGCGCACACGGGTGTCCTGCATCAGCACAAGCCATGTGTTAGCACTTCTGCTTTCATTCTGAATTCATCCCTTTTACTTTAAATTGTGTTGTGTCTTTATTCTCTTGTCCAAAGTCAGTGATGGGGCAGCAGCACCCCCCTTGCCACAGGGTTCCTTCTGCTCAAGGCAGCAGCAAACATCTCGGAGATTTGCCAGTGCAGGATCAGGCTGCTCTTCCAAGGGTGTAAATCTTCGCAGCTGAACTGGAGTAAATAGCACCGGGGCCGTTTACTCAGGGATCAATTTTTAACGACTCTGTCGGACACCTCCTGGCAAATCCAGCACAGCTGTTTAAACATCCAAAGGCCAGGGCAAGTGTTGGTCCTTAGCACAGCCAGGAACCATCCGGCAGCTTCACACAACCCCATCGAGAGGGTGCGAGCAGGTGCTGGCTAAAGGCTGGGTACAAAGACAGCTACGGGAAGGGCATGGCCAGCTTCTGTGAGACTCATGCAGATGCTTCCCTGTTACCTGCCAAAAAGCCCTCCCTAGAAAAAGAACTGACCAGTAGCCTGCATCTCTTCTCTTTCAGCTCACACCTCAGTTGATTTCTTACTGCAGTATGTGCTTGCAGGTGATGGCGTAGCTGATGTTGAAGGCAGCGTGTTCTGCTGTCCATATAACAATACTGGGTCTGGACTGTGGACTCTATGTGCCCCCTTTGGGCTTCAATAAGCCACAGCATGCTCTACCTGTCACTTCTTAGGACAAGACCTAACCCAGAGACAGCCACTTCTGCTGTAACTGGCCTCAGACCTCTTGATCTGTAGTGTTACATCCCCCAGATGCAGCTCCCAACTTCTGAGCCGTAGCTGAAATGAACCAAACTGACCGGGTTCAGGGACGCCCTGCCCTGAATTGATTACTGCTGCTGGTCACACTTCTGCTCCTTTCACTTCTCAAGCAGCTTGCTGTAGCTTCAGGTTGCTGTAAATCACACCCTGAGGCTAAAGCAACCCACAGTTGGTCCATATGGGCCAGTCCCCTGCCAGAGAGTCTAACAGCAGTGGTTTGCATACAAGCAAATTCAAAGGCACATCCTGTGCGTTTCATCTCAGACAACCGAGCTCAGGCTGAATGGAGCCTGGGCCACCTCACAACCAAAGATATAGCATAAGACAGAGACATACCATGCTTTACACTTAGCTAAACATTCTGTATGGGTTCTCAGTAACCAGATTTAGCTTGCCTTGAGTTTACTGACGTGTATGGTAAACAGAATATAAAAAGAATTTGTCACTACACAGCTTATTCCAGAAGCCCTCTATTTTTTTTCAAGACAATCCTCGCTAAGATTTTGTAACTACTTCAGTTTAAACCTGTAGACTGCTGTTCACACACGTTGAACGTGGGGATGGCTTCATCAAAACAGCTTAAAAAAATGCTCCGTTTTAGTGTGACTTGCCAGAAGGCAGGGAAACCAGTCGGTCTGCAAGTACAAGTGCTTGCTCAAGATCACCTTCAGCTGATCCGTCCCGCAGGCCACTGCTCCTGCTGCGTGTGAGAGAGCCTCTGAGCCCAGTGACATCCCCTAGCAGGGAATCCTTACCTTGCTCTTGGGGTTTACCATACAAACGAGAGGTGTCATCCATCCTGGGTGACTGCTGCAGTCAGTTGCTAGTTGTGGATGCTAACTTCTGAATGCTTTAAAAAACCACGGCTAGAATTGTCTGTATCTTAAGGGGTTTTCTGTTGCTTTTAAGAGCTCTCAGCACCTACAAAATGCTGGTTTTTTATGATACATAAAATGCCAGACACACCGTATAGAAACCATTTATGGCTTATATGTTTGAGGATGAGACCGCTGTCTTAGGTCTTGCCACTGGATTGCTACCTCTATTGCTGGCATAGGATAAAAACCAAGCTACTCTAAAACACTTCACATCATTAGGTAATTTTATGTGGAATGTCTGTGGGTGAATGAGCAAACAGCAACAGGGATACAACAGCATGTAATTGATTGATTTGATCTTCGTGTTCTGTTCCAGAGAAGCTGAATCAAAATATTATTATTATAATAATAAATTAATAATAATCCTATAGGCAAAGATGTTGCTGGTGTTGTGTTTGGCCCTCCACTTCTCAGACTCCTCAGAATGTTAAGGAGCTGGCTGGTGATTTTCAGATGTTCGATGTGAGATCTGAGGAAGCCGTGCTGGCAAAAGCTTTACATTCCTACGGTTCACTCACGGGAAACACAACTTGTCCTAAGATGAGTCAATTAGCTAGGCATGCTTAGTTTTCTTTGGTGATAGTAGGCTTCTTTTCCCCAGTGAGGTCAAATGTTAAAGCCTGTTTGGTTTTGTGGCTGTACTCTTTAGTGTATTTGAAATCCATTACCATGCACAAGGCATTTGTGCTGGGAACAGGCCAACCAACCACTGTTCGTAAAGCAAAATACCCCTCGAGTTTCCTCTTTTTATTATATATACTTAGTTATATATTTTATTATATATACTTATATACATATTTATTATATATACTTAGTTGTAACTAAGCAGTTACAACAGCCCTTTGGGCTTCAGAGGTTCCATTTGCAGGCCATTCAGGTCTAAGGTGCTTCGGTGTTGGTACCTAAATACCTTATGGTATTCCATATGTTCCAGATTTTAGGGCATTCCTCCTGAGAAACAAAACGTTGGATGTTGGCAACGGTTTCATCTCATACACAGCGGCTCTCTGATAAAATCACTGACCCTTCAGAGTTGTTGTCCATCCCATCAGCTCACTGTGAGGGACCAGCATGGAGGGAGCATCACCATGAACCTGGGGCCCAGGAGCAGAAGACCATGGTGCACCAGTAGTGGTTTTGTTTAGTGCTGATTCTGAAAAAGGAGTCAGGGACCATCAACAGGACCCACCCAGCCCTGAAGCATCTGAGTGAAAAGCCACCATCTTGACAATTCCCCTTTTCCAGCCCTTAGGACCAAGGTATATTAAGTCAAAATGTGGGATTAAAAGGCACCTTTTGACAGAAAATTGTGAGAAATCAGAAAATTTGAACAGAAAATTCCGTTCTGTTGTTAGAATGGGGAATTGCTACAGCTCTGTCCCTGCTGACACTCAAAAACTCCCCAGCCTGAGCTGCTGCCCTTCTGGCACCTGGCTCTCCTGCACAGGACCTAGCAATGAGGCAGCTTGCTTCTCGGAGGCAGTTTTGCCACACCAACAAATTGACTGGGTGGTTCAGGAACCGTTTTTAACACCTGGAGGTTTAAATTGTGTTTCTCTTTTTTCTTTGCTTATCCCCATGCCTATGATCACCCGTGATGTGGTTCAAGAGCAAGAGCTCGCACAGCTAACGCTGGTTAATTCTGCTGGACTGGGTAACTGGCTCCCCTGTGGATAGCCCGTTTTCCTGTGAATCATTCTTCCTCCTTGAGACATCCTCCGACTCAGATCAAAGCTCCAGAATGTATTGGATATGAAGCCATCAGACAGCTCGAAGGG
Organism: Todiramphus chloris collaris; assembly: GCA_025345505.1. Classification (NCBI taxonomy): domain Eukaryota; kingdom Metazoa; phylum Chordata; class Aves; order Coraciiformes; family Alcedinidae; genus Todiramphus; species Todiramphus chloris. Next base: position 3,915,159 of record JANVCC010000270.1, read on the forward strand.
ATGAGAAGAGACACCCGCACAAAGAAACGCATCCCAGCTTCTCCCTCCTGTCCAGCTGAAAATCGGTGCAGCCAACAGAATCTGCAGCACTTGTTAGAAAACAAACAGTGGGAAGACAAAAAGATTTGAAGAAAAAATAAAAAAGGAGAGAGACTTTGGAAATTTAGGTTACCCAGAGCCTTCTACAAATTACTCTAAGTATTTGCACTTTGTACTTACTTAGTTCTCCCTTGTGGTTGGAAATTCTCCATCCGATGGAAAAACGCCATCCATAGACTTCGGCAAGCGCTGCACTAACTGTGCACTCTGTACTGTCCAGTTGAGAGTGGAGCCTTGCCTCCAAACACCAATTAAAGGAACATGAAAATGCATGGTCTGCTTTTTCAGCTTGGTGCAGTCTGCTCTGCTTTTGTTGGGTTTTGTTCCATTTTTTTCCGTGTAGCCGTATGACCAACAGCAAAGATTCTGTGCCAGTGAAATGCCAAATCCTGAGGTCATGGGGTCACACTAGATTATCTTAATAGTCTCTTCTCCCCTTGCAATCTTTGGACACAGGTTTTATCTGATGAAGCAGTTAAAGCCTTTATTTCAGCAGCGTTTGATCTCAAAGACTGCACAAATAATCAGTCTTTCAAGATTCTGAACTTGTTTTTAAACTAGAATTTTAAACTCTCCTTTTAGTGGATGCCTTTTAATCCTTATGTTTAAGAGTAAGAGCCGTGTTTGAGCTAAGACAACGGGCAGTGTGTTTGGCTAGTCAGAAAGACCATTTTTATGGGAGTGTTTAAACAATATATTGTGTTTTTTCAAGAAGTTATTCCTCCAGTCAGTGAAAATTGCTGAATGAAGGACAAAAGGTCTGTCCTTTTTCTGTCATTAAGCCCATATAAAAGGAAGATAAAATGTGCTGCTTTTACATTGTAGAGTGGACTGTATCAGGCTTTTAGTCCTAAACTTCTAACTCTTCTATTAGCCTTCTGCTGCTGGGTGAGGGGGGAACCACTTTTACCCTTACACCCCGTCAATGCTGACTTGAAGGCAGTGGAGGAAAGAATTCCCAGCAGGAATATGCTCTGCAAATACTCAGCAAAATCTTTAGATCTTCGTATTCTTAATCAATGAGGGTTTGGCAGAATTAAGGGTGGGGGCTTTGTCCAGACTATAGCATGTCCAAGTCTCTAGGGTTCAGCTGCTTCTGTTTTCTTTGAGGGAAAATGTCAGCAAGGTCCAGTGGCGGGTTCTCCTCGGTCTCCAAAAAGCCCTAATGTGTGATTATCAGGAGTTGTAAGAGACATGGGAACTGAGCCCAAAGTTACCCCCTCACTGCAGCTTCTCTGGCTGGGGCAATCATCAGGGCCACCACCACAGCCACCCCAAGGAGGTGGGACTGGGATGAAGGAAGGAAGGCCAAACAACGTGAAAAAGATTCGCCTTCTGCATAGGGACAGCAACCTCGTTGCCCAGTCCCGAGGACAACTGGATCATCTTTTGGTTTTTCATAATCTGGTATTTTTGCTGTTCTCGTGACCTTCCCCCGTTCACTGGCCCCACGCGTGCAGTGCAGATGGAATTGGCACTCCACTGGCAGTACCAACCACTGCCTTCAGGAGGGCCAGGGCTTCACCCGTGGCTTTGTACGGCTGAACGACAGAGACTGCCTCACAACAGAGCCCGGGGACTGCCGGTAACGACACTGGAAAGTGGCGTGCTTTGGGCTGGGTTTTTTTTTTTCCTTTTCTTTTAACCCAGCATCGCTCCCTCAAGCAAATTAAAGTCTGATGCATTTGCATTTCTACGTATCATTAACCCAGAGAACTATTGCAGGGCCTAAAGCCGGTGTCTGCTGGCAAGACGAAATCCTCCTAATGCGCTTTTCCTAACGCGCCGAGGGAATCGGGAGCCTCTCCTTTTGAAGCCGACTCGCTATTTTGACTAATTGCTTCTGGTAACAGTTAATAGCATTTTTTGCAAAGGCACTTCATCTGCTGACAGCAGATTGATGTGAGGAAGGGACACAGTTCACTTTTTTTCCAATGGGAGCATCGGGAAACCCATTACCAGCTTCATTAATCTGTTAATAATAAAATTAAAGTACAAATAAAATGTGACAAATTGGGTTCTGTTGTGAAAGTCGCTTTAACAGGGGGCTCTGAATAAAGGTCAAAACAGACTCTGATTTCTACTGTGTTTTAATAGTAGAATCAGAGGAGAGCATTGTAGAAACGCTGTAATTAATCTGGTGATACTGTAATTGTCCCCAAACGATACAGAAAGAGTTTGACAAGTGATTTTTTAATTTTTTTTTTTTCTTTTTTTTCCTTGAGAGCATTTGCAAAACTTTGTCACGCAACATTTAAGTGCTAATCCAATTTCACAGGAAGCCTTCGGCACTGTAGGTACAGCAGCCAGACAGCCTGACTTTCTCTGCCTGCTTGCGACTGCTGCCTCAGACAAAACTCAGCTTTACCCAGCACAGGGGCGAAAGAGAGGAGAAAAGCCCTGCAGATGCAGATCTGCCAGCAGCGGTCACAGAAATGAGCCTGACATTGGCAACAGGCTTCCTCGAAGAGTCAAGAGGACAAATCAGGCATCCCTTTCCTGGCAAGGGCAGGGTTGGCTTGCCAGGAGCCCTAGTTTAAAGTGAAACCTGTATAAAATCAGCTTACTGCCCACTCCTTCTTTTAGGGCTATTCCACAAACCTACCGATGCCTGCTGCATCTCTGACATCAGCTTTCCTCATGCCAGGATAGCAGGAACTCTTAGTCTAACCTTTACACCTAAATAAGCCTCCTGCTGGGATCTTCAGCTGATAGAAACAAAACATCTGCTAAGAATGAGACCGATTCCAGCCTCGGAGAGCGAAGAACGTCCAATTTATCTAAGTTCCTGCTTATTCCAGTTGAGGAATTGCCCCAAAAGGAACTGGGGCAGAGCAGAATCTGGGGATGCAGCTGCAAGGAGCTTCCCACAGCCTGGCAGAGCTGCTGGAGTCCGTCGGGAGCACCTGAACCAAAAACTCACTTAGTAAAGAACGCAGCCGGGCAAACAAATAGGTAAACATGTGAATGGGAAGTACTGGAAGAGAATGGCTCATTAAGTCAGGCAGGATGACTTTATGGAAAAGTGGCAGCTCCATTTTAAAAATCAGCAGGAGGGGAAGGAGAAGGCTGTCCGTTGGGGTTCTGCAAGCCAAAAGGAGTCTGCACAGCCCTCCTCTCCTCCAGTCATTTTAGGGATAACCTCTGATCCCAAAGGGACCAGATTCCCAGTGCAAAGAAGCACCACATGGAATGAGTTATGTTAGGAAAGAAGCAAGGGGAGGCTGAAGAGGAAGGGAAGGAGACCGTGCTGGTCATCTGGGCTCCGAGAGGAGTCTGTAGGTACTCGTAGTTTGTGTGACCAGTGTGGTGAGGAACTGTCCCAGTGTTGATGGGCTGGGGGCCTGGGAAAGGCAAGAAGCCTGGAGCAGATGCCAATCAGTGTGAAAATGCAGAGAGACTGGAAATTGGATATAAACTGGGCTTAGAGGCCAGGAACTGTGTGGGTTGTGAGACAAGTGATTAAGCAGAGAGGCAGAGTACGGGAGGGTGAGAGGGGAGAAGAAAGCAGCCTGCCGTGGATGGAGTAACCTCCCAACAGCACAGTGCTCACCCAGACAGAGCAGGACAGAGGCTCACACAGATGAGCAGCTTTTTTTTTGCCAAAACACGCAGCAAGAGTCTCCTCATTAGACACTTGCTGTTTGTTACTAACACCAAGGCAGCACTCCAGCTCTTGTTCTAGTGGTTTGAGCTCTAGAGGTGCAGCTATCAACCCAGTCCAGTTCATGGAGAGTGAAGTTGTCCATGCCTGGGGGAAGATTTTGGCCAAAGCGATGCACAGAAGGCAAGTGCCACTTGGTTTCCCTCTTCCCTTCTTGCTTGTGCCACTCCTGTTGGGTGCCACAGCTCCTGTATTGCAATCAACACAGCATATCTCTGGGTCAGCATTCACTCTAAGGAATTACAACTCTGTGTTTTAATTCTTCAAAGGCAGCAACTGCAATTGCAAAAAATTCTGGCCTTGATTTTTTTTGGGGTGCCTCTGCCCTTTTGAACCAATCTGTTGGGATGGCAAGAACACACACAGGGTGAGCTATAACCAACCCAAGAGAAATCTGGCATCTATCACTTCAACAGTTTCACTGCCACCTTCTTTCTCTTCCTCTTTGGCCTGTCAGTGTTGACTAAAAGGCATTTTTAACCAAGACTTATGTGACTTGTCACCCTTTAAAATACATCTCGCCATAAAGACAGAAGATGTCAGGGAAAAGCTCTGCTTTTGTGTTCAAACCCTCGTTGCCCATGGCCAGCAGTGCTGAACTGCACTTTTTGTTGTCTCTGCAGCCAGTGAAGAATGGAGCACATGTTCCATTCTGCATGAAGGACTGGAATTAGTATAACTAAAGTGAAGAAACATTTATTTGTTGTTAAACAATTGGGGCTCAGAGTGTCCTTTTAGGTAGTCAACTGGTTTGGGGTTTTTTTTTCTCTGTTTCCCTTTTAGCAGTGGCAGTGTCTCAGCACTGTGCCCATAATGCACTTACAGTTTCTCTCTGTTGCTCCATACATATGTTCTACAGAACACCAGCTGCCTCCTGTTCTACACAACTTTCTTTTAACCATGTCATGGAACCAGAAGGGACAGCAAGGCAAGCGTGCCAGCAGTGCCAGCGGGGTCAGGGCTCCATGCCCAGACAAGAGGTGCAGTCCCACAGACCTGAGCATGAAGAAGAGGGCAGGCTCAGCAGGACAGCCTGGAGTCCAGATCACTGGACGAGTCCACAGTAGCCAGATGGGACCAAGTTCAAACCAAGATGGGTTGGGGTCAGGGTCAAAATGGTCCATGGCCAGACAGGAGCAGAGCTGTGACCAGAGCAGGGGGGGGCCAGGCCAGAGCCTCTCTGGAAGCAAGGTCACACCAGAGACATGTGTGTATTTATATATACGTGGCTCTGCCTCAACTGTCTCCCCTTAAGAAGGAAGAAAGCCAGTCAGGCCCCCAGATTAGCAAGTGCTTTGGCAGCCCAGTGTCTGCAAGAGACATATGGCTGGGATCCAGCCATTAAGTCTTCGTCAGGACCATGAGACCATCCCTAATGGGATTCTCTCTCCCCCTCCCTCCCCCTTGCTCTTACACTTGCCAGTCTTAATTTCATTTTAGCTATAAGAGTCTCTTTGCTCCTGACATTTCCTTGTGTCTTCCCTAATTAAACCTATATTTATGACATTAAATACATTCACCGTGCATTGGTATCAAGCAATTGCTTTTAAAAGCTAATCTTCCCCTTTCTGTTATTACCCCTTTATTTCTTCTGCTATTTTTCTCAGTGAATTATATGGGGAAGAAATTACTGCTATTTTGTCTCGAGGTTTCCCTGAGGAACCTTGTCAAAATGAACAGTCCTTTCACTAAGCTTTCCTATACAGATTGAGCCGAAATAAAACAAAATAATTAAATGGCTCCTGAAAGAATTCAGTGCCTAAAACCCTGGGGAAAAAATAATGGGTCCATCTATAGCACCGTGAAAGCCTTTACTGCAGCTCAGCCTTTATGTTCTGAAGAGGGTCTGATGGTGTCACCACCATCACCAGCATCAGCTCCCAGTACTTTCCAGGCATGCAGTTAAGTGATGTGACCAACAAGTGTTTGTTCTCCCAGCCTCTCCCCCCTGGGGAGAAACCCGTGTGGTTGAGAGCTTTGTTCTGGAAGTCGATTGCTTTTGTTTGAGGCAGGTTTTTCTTCTGGTGTTTAGTACACTTGTTAGCCTCTGTTTCTGGTGCAGAAGTTTAGTGGCAGCCGGGGGACGCGCCTGCCTCCGGGCTGCCCCTTCTCCTGAGCGCTTTGCTCTTCAAAAAGAGATTGAGAGCAAAAAAAATAAAAATAAGAGTATCTGGAAACTTTTTCTCAAGTTGGAAATAAGAGGCTGAAGTTCACACTAGTGATAAGGCAAAATCTGTGCCTACAGACCGGCAGGATGAGTAACATCTCGGGTCGTTCTGCTGAGCTCAACTATCCTGCGTCTCTGCAAGGTTCTGGTGACCACAGCCCCAAGCGTGGAAACCCCAAACTCCATTTGTGGGGTGGGTTTTTTTTTTTCTTACAAAGCACACGTGAGGATTCCTCAACTTTGGAATTTGTCCTTCTCGTTGGATCAAATAGTCCAAAGCTGTTTAGTTTCCTGGCTTGTCTTTTTCCCCCTTTACTTCGCAGAGAGCAAGAATTAATGGGCTCAGTCCTGCAAGACACTGATCTTCCTGGCACTGGTTCAGCAAACCACTTATGCAAGTGTTTAAATTTTAACCATGCATCGGAGCTGAGTCACTGAGGTTAATGGGACTGCGGGGGGATGATCTTCCCTGACCCCACAGCCTGACCTGCTGACATCCCCCTGACTCCCAAGCTTCCATAACTTGGGGGTGACCTCAGCGCGTGTTTGTTTATCCTGGAGTTAAACGAGTATACGGGGACTTTGCTGGATCTGCCTTTGACTGCCCAGCCTTAAAGTTCAGGTCTCTGCGGAGCGGACACCAGGGAAAAGCAGATGGGTGGGATTGGCTCCATGATTTTGTCCATGGAAGCCAGTTACCTTGGCCATGAACCCCTTTGGGTACCTGGGCAACCTCCTGGGACAGCACCCCTTTTCTCACTGCCCCACTCTATCTTCTGAGGGTCTCTTTTCCTTGCCTTTTAAAGGGGTTTCATGGCACAGGGAGGGGAGGTTGGCACCGTGGTTTGGATACTCGGGTTGATGGGGACCTGGATCTCGGTGGTTTCCTCCAGTACCGTGTTGTTAACGGTGCAAGGAGAGACCGGTACCCTGAGCTCTGTCTGGGGTTTGAATTGGGGCTCTCCCGAGGCCTTTGTTCTGTTTGGAAACAACAACAAAATTCATCTCCAGCGTGATCACTCACAGAACTTACAAACCTTCAGAGACAGCCAAAAGTGACCCATCTTTTTTCTTGAGGGGGGTTGGGGAAACAAGCTCCTGTGGTCCCAATTACTCTGTTAGCTAGAAAAAAATATTTTCATGTAATGACCTCAGTAGGGAGCAAGGCGCTCCTTTTGTGTATTAAATTAAACTCTCTGGGGGGACATTAGGCCCTGTAATTCGTATTTCTCAGATGCAATTTAAGCCTTTCATCAAAAAAAAAATAAAAATACCCCTCGTAATAACTGAGCTCTGTGATACCCAGTAGATTCATTTCCATGTGAAGGATGAAAATAGCCAGTAACGTGCTAACAAATTCCACGGGGAGAACAATTGTAATGATAAAAATAATCTGATGCGGGCATGAATTTGCAAACACTCTGCTTTATGGGGCGCTGAAAAGGAAAAGGATGTCTTAAACACTTTCTTTCTAGTAAGATAGAGGTGAGGAAAAACTCCCTAGCCTGCTCATTAAGGATGGAGGACATGAGCAGTTTCCAAAGAAGAGAGGCACAAAATGATGCACCTCTATGTCTTATTTAGAGCAAATAAATAAATAAATAAATCCTATGGATCAGGAAGACTGCTTGCATAAGTTGTCATCACTTCTGCTGCATTACATTGATGGAGGAAAGAGGAGCTCTGCAAGAGGAACAACTTTCATACTGGTAACTGCAGAGAAAAACATCATTTCCTGTGGAAATAACTGAAGCTGGATAAAAACCTCATGTTTTGAGGAGCACACGTATACTTTCCAAGGGCTTGGGGCTTTTCCAAGAATTGCCTCCGAGTGTAGGAGAGCTCCAAGCTTCACGATGCTTCCTCTGCCTGCATCCTGGGAGAGCACTGCTATGTGAGAGACTGTCATCAAGAAATGGGGCTCGGACACAGCGTAGCCCCTGGGGTGGGTAGGCATCTTCTGGTGGGAACAGCAGCATTCCTACCCCTCCAGCTGGAAACTTTCTCTCACCCCATTGCTTATTAAAGCACAGTGCTGGGTACATGCTTCTGCAGAGAGCAGCAGAGCCTTTGTCAGGACTCTCAGCGACACTGCTCAGCGATGGAGCATCCACAGCTTCTCTGGACCACCTTTGCCAGTCTCACCACCCTCAGAGTGAAGAACTTCTTCCTAATTTCCAATCTAAATCTACCCTCTTCCAGTTTGAAGCCATTACCCTTTATCCTGTCACTAGGAGCCCTTGTAAAAAGTCCTTCCCCAGCTCTCTTGTAGGCCCCCTTCAGATACTGGGTACTGCTATTAAAATAACAGACACAGACTTCACACTACATTACAGTTCGAGTGACAGTAAAACATCTGCCAGTCTCAGAGAAGGATAGTGGCTTTGCCAGTTTATTAGCAGCTCTGCCCAAAATAATGTTAATTATGTTTTTAAGCATAAAAACTGTTTTAGCAGGATTCATCATCTGTTGTTGAAACATTTTCCGCGGCAACCCTTGGTTTTTGCAATCCCTAGATATTTACTGCTATTAAAGTATCACATGAAAAGATGCTTATCAGTGCCATCTGAAACATATTTTGTTCCATACAAATGCTTTAGTCAATTTTTGTATTTAATCATCTATAAATAAGCAAGCTAAGACCCAGTCCCATAGCAGACACGCAAGCCATGTGTACATCAGGTACTCATTTTCAGTACGCTCGATTTGTGAAAAAGAAAAAGTGAGCAGGAGAAGCTTCCTAAGCCCTGGTTAGTAGGAAATCAGACTGAGGCAGAGCACAGCTTACAGTGGCCTATGAAAAGCAGAAGAGATCAGGCCTGTGTCCTGTATTTTTCCTGATGGAGTTGTGAAGGACAGAGTCTGCAAGGAGATACGGCTGGAGAATGATGCAGCTACACTAAGAAAATTCCCTGGAGTAGACAAGGCTGTAGAGCATGGGCTACAGGTACAGGTTATTCTGCCAAGAGAAGTTATCCTGGCAAGAAAAAAAAAGTAATTGTGCCTGTGCCAGGAGTTGTTTCCAGATACAATACAGACTGAGAAGACCCAACACACAGAGACCTGGCCCAAATTATGCAGTTAACACTTTGAAGAACGACCACGACTCACCATCATTCCCTCCTAAACTCCTTCTCTTTCTCTAGGTACTGAGCGACATGATTCGTTTTCCCAGCTCCTGTTAAATCACTTTATCCCCAGAAAGCTGTCTGGAAAACCAAGGCGGAAGAGTAACAGGCATGTCCACAGGCAGGGGAGAAGCCAGCTCTTGTTTGCTGGAAGCCACCAGAGAAAGAAGGGGCAGATTTTTGTCATGCTGCCAGTACTAACAAGTTGTTACTTCCATCATTGCAAGGGACACTGGCCATTTCCTGCTGCTTTCTTCTTCAAACTGTGGATACCTTAATGCTGAGTGGGTACATCCCAGTTTCCCCAGAGCTGATCAACAGGCTGTTCCTGCTGCAGTTCTCTCCACCAGCTTGCACTGGGAGAGCACCAAGGAACAAGCCCAAAGAGCAAGGAAGGAGGAGAACTGACAGAGAAAAAGGCCCGCGTGTTGTACAGGAATTTCTTTGTAAACAAGAATATTAAAAGGATGAAAATCGATTCATAATTAATTCAGGAGGCTCTGTCTACATATTTGAACTGCTTGGTATTATCTCACTGGAGAGGCACTCCAGCCTCACTAATGTAGTTGTTACACAAGCAAAGCACTCCAGCATTGATTTTTCTCTTGCAGTGGACTATAAATCAACATGATTTAAGCAACTCTATTGCCGAGAGTAATGAACCAGCCCCTGAAAGTTTAGCCAAGCACAGGAACTTTCTGGACCAAAGCAGTTTTGTATCAGTGCTTTTAATTACATTTGAAGACAGGGATTGCCCTTTAATATTTAATCACTAATTATGTTTTAAGAGGTGGCTTTACTGAAAAACTGTTATAGCATGAAGATGTGTGCAGAAGCTTAAACTAAACAAGTTTGTTGGTTTGGTTGTTTGGGTTTTTTTAAACTCTGCAATCCTTTCAGGAACTTGAATGAGCAGATCTGCTTTTACCAGAAGGGCAAACACATCACCCGGGTCCTGGAGGCTCATCACCCTGATGGGGATGGTGTAGTTCTACAGGCTACAAGGGTTTCAACTAAATAAAACCACCGAGTAGCTGCTGCCCTGGATTGCACCTGGAGGCACTGGGAGGATGCTGTTGCAGAGGGGTAGCTGTGAGGTGCACCAGCCACAGCAAGCTCCACACATCCCCTGGCATTCCTGGGAGCAGGACTCAGCAGAAGTTGCTCAGAGGCATCCAGCACCTGCCTGTTGTGCAATACTTCGTTCTTAGGCAAGAGGGGGAGCAAACCCTCCCTCCACAGATCCCCGAGAGCATAAATACAAACCGTAGCTATGGAGTAAGCGTTTAGTGCAGGAACCAAGAACGAATTTGCTTGGCCTTGCACTTCCCACTGCAGCAATCAGCAGCTATTTGCTGTCTGCCAAATTCACCGACCTTTTGGAGAGCAGAGAGTCAGGCAGGGCCCTCTTGGGGCTGCTGGAGTTTGTTGCTGTCTCTCCAGGATCCCAGTACCTGCCCCAAGCTGAGAAAACCCCAAGTTTCTTTTCTGTTTGTCTCTTCTTTCCTTAAAACTCCCCAGTCTCTGAGCTGTCCAGATGTGCTGATATCATCCAGCAGACCTTGCATAACTTCCCTCTTGAAAAAAAAAAAGTGCAGCAGTAGCAGTTCCTATGGAAATGTATTATTTTAATAAGATCCTCTGAAGCACTCAAACCCAAACTAGCAGCTGTTCAGAGACCAGTCGTTTCCCCTGAATTCATTGAGTTTCTGGGTGAGCACAGGCATTTGGGATATAAATTTGAACACTTCTAAAACTCGAAGCTCAGAAAACATCCAAGTCAGAAACAATAGCTTGATGAAGTTGAAAACTGAATTTCACAGTTTCCCCTCTGGAGAGGTGAGAAGCGATCGCTGGTTTATGGCTTTGTCACTGATGACACCGAGCAGCTTTAGATGCAAGGAAAGGAAAGAGCTGGGGGAGAGAGCGTGCTACCCACCTTCGGGGAGAACACAGCACGTGCTCCAGCTGAGGCTGACTGAACCTCTTTCTGGATGTGTCACCAGTTGGGTGGCTTTCTTCAGGGCCTCACAATCATGGGAGCTGAACCAGGGCCTAAGAAATGCATCCTCACGTAGCTTTTAGTGACCACGCTTGCAGTCGTTCGAGGAGGTTCTGCCTCTTCCCCACACTCCAGGTCATTAAGGTGTTTCATCTCAGCTACATGGCCACCTCTGTGGCCACCCCAGAGCCCTCTCCAGCTTTCTTCTTTTCTTCCTTGTCCCATCCACACCACAGCTATATCTGGCCTGGGTTACCAGCTGTAGTTTTCTTTATTTCTGGTTTATTTTCCTCATATTTTAGGTTTTGCATAACCCTTTGGGTCTGCCAGCTGCAGTGAGGGACAAAGAAGTTAAAACAAGGGAAAAGAAGTCAGAAATATTCCTTATTATTTCTCATGAAAGTCTACATTTGGATTTAGCCCAGAAAAACTTTCACATTGCAAGTCTAACACTCTCATCAAGCAGCACCCTGAAATAAGCACAGCCCCAGGTAGAGCCCAGTGGGAGGAAGGAGCCAGAGCTGCCAGCTTATTACCCAGCCCACCAGAAAAGCTGCTGCAAGCTCTCAAAACATGTCCAAGGAGACAAACAACAAAAGGTGATCTGGTGGGATTGTGATTTGTGGAGGGCAGGGGAAGGAATAGGTTATTTCAGAAGGATTAAAAGGTCAAAGGACTCGATTGTGGAGAAGTCAGCCCAAATCCACCCAAAGCTATTAGCACAGGATCATCTGAAAAACAAATCCAAGGGCTAATCCTTCAGCCTGTTCAGGAGAGCAGTGCGTGTCAGAGATGTTCCCCCTCCTCCTGCTTCAAGGATGAACTCAAGTGATGACCCTCCTCAGATGTCCCTCCAGCTGTGACACCACCTCCTCCTTTGTCAGTCCCAGGTTTCCTCCCTCTTTAACTATAAATACATGGAAACCTGTAGGGGCAAGGAGGAAGCCCAAGGGCAAATTCTTCCTCTCTATACCAAACTCAGGGCACTGTCTTGTTTCTCAAGAGGAGGATGCAGCAGGAAAGAAAAGAGCAAACCTTCCAAGACAGCTGCCATCTTCCCAAGTAGGAGCCAGGGAGGAAAGTCAGCAAGCCCAGCAGTGGGGACCTCACAATTTCAGCAGCTGCATGGATCTCCTGTTGGAACTCTGTCTCTTCAATGGCCCTCAAAAATGCCTATTTCTTTATTCCAGCAAAAAGGGAACATCTATGAAGTCACTGTGAGCAGGCAGGAGCTGGGGTGTCTCAGCCACGGCAGGGCTGATGTGGATTTTGGGTTTCTGTGTGTGCCAAATAGTTTCCTTCAAAACAGAGCTTGTGTTCTGCTTCCTAGCTGCAGGGTGGAAGAGGAGCAGACGTGATGAAGACTTGTGCTGTGATCATCCTGAGGCTGTGAACCTGCCCAGTGGATGCCCTCACTTCAAAGAGGTAAAGAGAAATACCAAGAACTGCTTTCTCCACACCTAACCGACTCAGTTTATCTTTCCAATTCCAACCCCTAACGTTGCCCTTTGAGGAGAGGGAACCGCTCCACACTATCTACAGGCATCCTTTGCACCACAGGTGTTTCCAGGAGTGGTTCCTGTCCCACGCACAGACTTTTCACACAGCCCAGCTTAGCAAAAAAGGCTGCAGAGCAGGAAGGGAATAGGCATCTGCTCCCACTGACGACCCACAAGCCTGCCCATTTCATTCTTCTTCTCTAACACTTCAGTCTGAAGCACGTAAACTTGGTTACATCTCCTTGTAGGCACCAATTCTCTAGATGATAGGGCTTCTCAACAGCCTCAAAGCAAAGGAACTGATGGGTTTCTGTGGGATTAGGAGCTTAACTCAACAGCTTTAAATGAAGGTGTCTCAGTAAGCTCTGGACTAAGTCTGTGGGATCTGGATGACCTGCAGACATAGGTGCTGCTGTGGGAGATCCCTCTAGCTCTAGCTGTGGCTCCTTTACTGAAGTAAACATGCTTTTCTAGCAACGCTCCAGTGCAAAGGGCTCAGCAGGACCACCTGCTTTGCTCCCCTTGACTCCCCAAGAAGGGCACGGTGGGTGATGTGACCACTGGCATCTCTTGCTGGGCAACACCCAGGCTGAGGCTGCTGCTCCCCATCTCCAGGCATTGAAATTTGGAACGAGTCACCACCTAGAGACATGTGGGACTGTAGTAACCTGCAGGAGATGAGACCTTTTTTGCTTCTTTCCAGGTTGTCCGTTTCCTTTTTGCAGCCTCTTTTTCCCCTATAAACCTGTTGCTGGTCCCTCCCAAGTGGGAACATGAAAAATAATTGCTAGGTCTATGAAGGCAGAGTTGGTTTGGCTTGTTTGATGCCATAGGGTATGTGTCATGATGTGTATTGCATCACTGAAGCCTGAAACATGAATTCCCTTTCTTAGTGTTCACAAGGATGCAATCCTCCTAGAGATGTTTGAAACATCCTGCCACCTGCACTCTGCCATGTACCAGCCCCCCACAAAAGGAGACACATCCAACCCTCACTCTGCAAACTCCTGAGCACGTGCTTAAAGATCTTCTCCAAGTCAGTGGAACTGGCCACGCAGTTAACACCGCTGAGCACAGATTACCCATCCAAAGGAGCCCAGCAGCAGGGACTTTGCCATTTCAGCAGCTGCACGGGATCTACTGTTGGACCTGTCTCTCTTCTATGTCCCTCAAAAAAAAAAAACACCCCAAAATGCCTATTTCTTCCTCGTGCCCTGTTTTAGGCTTGACCCTCCCAGAGGTTTTGATCTCTCATGGTTCGTACTGCTCTGGGACCAAGTTAAATGCCAGTGTTGTGCTTCCTGGAGGAAGCAGCACTTTGTAGCTCCTTCCTTGCTTAGCTGCATTTCTCGAGCAGTGGCCCAACAACACATCCGCTCAAGGCTCCAGGCTCTCAAATAACCTTTGGGAAAACCTTGCCCTTGGTGATAAGACCAAAGAGAAGGAGAGGCGAAGGCTTTTTTTCTTTTAAAGAACAGAAGTTAAGATTGCACGGGACTAATCAGCACCTTCTTCTGCTGCCGTGTACTTTGCCGCAAGGCAGCGCAGAGCAGGTTCCCTATCTCCAAGTTTTCCACAACTGCTCTCCAGGAGCAGGACGAGGAGACTCTGGTTCCAAGGGCTCCACTAAAAGCCTCGCACCGCTGCCCTCTTTTGGGGAGGCCTCGCACTGCAGCCCTTCTCCTTGGACTTGATGATCTTAAAGGTCTCTTCCAACCAAAATGACTCCCTGATTCTATTCGCCAGGTCCAAGAAAACAGCTGATTTACCCCAACTGAGCTCCCACGGGTTTCTTTCCAACACAGCACACGCACAGCATGCGAGCCCTTACCTGAAAATGATAGTTTCCAGTAAGTCTTCCCTACCAGTGTTGGAAATCCCACCTCATTGTAAAGAATCTTAGACAATCCCAAACAAACTGCAAGGAACTGCTATTTATGGGGAGAAAAGTGACAGAATGGAAAAACTGAATAGTAACTGCACCAAAAGGGCCTTGAGTTGCTCCTTTTCTTATAAGAAGGGCCATGGAAGAAAAATGAAACAGGCATCTGCTAACTGTCACATAGTGTCATTTCTCCAGAAAAAGGAAGTGGGGATTTCTGGCTTGCCCAATCCCAAACCAGTTTCGTGTGAGGATAAGTGAGTTTCAAGAGGGTCACTTTGCCTTGTCACCTTTGACTTGGAAATAGCAAACAGGCTGCACACAGATAGGCAAAGCTTTAAGCTGTGTCGCATGGCCACGTGCAAAGAGCAAGTATCAGCACAGGAAGGAAACCCTTTTATTTCTTTTTCCCATTATGCAAAATAAAGCATTTTCAAACCTAGTGCCAGCTCTTTTTCTTGGAAAAGACACAGTTCTGGTCACTGGTGGCTGGAGAAAGGGTAAAAATTGGTGTCAGGCTAAAAGTTTATGAGAAACGAGGCCTCTGAATCACACCTTTGCTGTTCCTTGCATTTGGCCTGGACTTGCTCTTAATTTTCATCGTGCTACAGAAAACTGTGATTTTAAAGCCATTTTAAAAACCAGGAACAAAACTGTATGGATGAAATACACTGAAAATGCAACACTAAAAAAACCCAGAACTTTGTTTCAGTCAGGTTTGAACCCTCTTTACTATTCTGCTGCCCTAAACTAAAATCAAACAGCTTCTGCTGGTGTGAAATCTTATCAGTGGAAAAAAGAATTTGAGGAAGGCTAGTCTGCATCCTGGGCTGCACCAAAACAAGCACGGTCAGCAGGCTGAAGGAGATGATTTTACCTCCTCTGCTCTACTCTTGTGAGACCCCAGCTGGAGTGGTGTGTCCAGACCACAGCCTAAGACAGACATGGACCTCTTGGAGCAAGTTCAGAGAAGGCCACAAAGATGATCAAGGGGCTGGAGCATCCCCCCTGGGAGGGGGTTTGTTCAGCCTGAAGAAGAGAAGGCTCCAGGGAGACCTTACTGGGGCCTTTCAGTATTTAAAGGGGGCCTACAGGAAAGATGGGAAAGGACCCCTTATCAGCAAGTGGAGCGATAGGATGAGGGGTAAAGGTTTAAAACTGAAAGAGGGTAGACTTAGATGAGATATTAGGAAGAAATTGTTTGCTGTAAGGGTGGTGAGACACTGGAACAGGTTGCAGATGCTCCATCCCAGGAAGCGTTCAAGGCCATGTTGGATGAGCCTTGGAGCAACGTGGTCTAGAGGAAGGTCCATGGCAGGGGGGCTGGAACTCTATGATCTCTAAGGTCCCTTCCAACCCAAGCCATTCTATGATGATATGACCCTATGCTCTGTCAGCTGATGGTTTGAACCCTACTGTGTGACATATACAGTTCTATTTTCAGACTCATCCTAAACCCAGTGTAAGAGCACAGCTGTTTCTGGCTGTGTCAGTTGAAACAAAGCCATACTACAGTTGTACAGCATAATCCTCTTAGAAAAGCCAGAATATGTGTCTTTAAATAATAAGATGTCATTCAAAACTGTGATCATGTTGGGAAAAATGACACCAGGGAGCAATTCTTAAGGCAATAGCTGCTCACATGCAGTCACACCAATGGTAACAGGATAACTCCAACTCAGAGGTAGCTAATCCAAACAGGATTAGTCGAAGGACAATGGGTGGCTTTCTGCATGTACAGTACTGATAGTAGTGGTGGCAAAAGGCTTCCTCATCCACAAAATATTTTGAGTAAAGCACAGCTTTGCATTTGTCCCATACTGCTCTGTAGCAACCCATCAGAACAAAGGTCCCACGTGGCACCTTTCCTCCCAAGCCTTCCACCACCTCAGCTGGATGCCTACACAACTATCATGCTGATCACATAGAGGAAACTAAGGAATTTGCATTGCCTTGTTTTGCCATAGCAAATAAATCTGCTGGGAAGAGCAAGAGCAGAAAAGCCTGGCTGCAGGCATCAGGCCCTCAGAGGGGCTCCCAGAGGTACCAGCTCAGGTTCTGCTGAGCAGCCAAAATGGAAACAGCTGGTGAAAATTTCCTAACTGAGACATGCCTCCAGGATCTGAGCAAAAACAGCTAGAAAAGCTGGCCTCATTCCTCTATGCTATATGTCATATATGGCCAATGTCAACATCCAGCCCTGTGAGGCATCTTGGTTCATTAGCTGCTCCCAGGACCCTGGAGGCATGTCCAGCCCCTGCCCTTCCAGTGGTTTCTCACCCTCCTTTACTTCCCAGGCACTTTGTTGTGTGCTGGTGGCAATGCCAACGCTCCACATGCACTTGAGAACAGGCTCATTCTTGCAACTGAAGGCAAGGGGTGAGGGACACAAGGTGATCTTAACTCAGTGCTGGGGCTTTGGCAATTCTCAAGCTGCTGTTCCAATTTTCTCAGCCCTGACAGGTAACAAAAATCTTCTTGCCAGTGTCACCAGTGAGCAATTGCCATACCAACCCCTGGATCTGTGTGGTCTGTGTTTTACTTCAGACACAGAGTAGATAATTAACGCTTATACATCCCTTGAAAATACGAGGGTGACCCTCTTATTGTCCCTATATAAATAAGGGGAGCTTCTGAATTTAAGCCTTTTTTGTTTGTTGTAGTTTATCTACAGCTTCTCTCTCCTGACAGCTTTTGGTGTAACTTGTTCAAGCTGAGACTGGGTGCAAGAAACAGCTGGAGCATGTTTAATGCAATGTTTCCTCACAAAGCTGCCTTCTCCTGGCAGAAACAAGGGCAGATAAAGCCTAGAAACTGCAGCTGCAGAGACTGTCAGCATTTTTTACAGGCAAAGTATATCCTAGTCAAAAAAAAAAAAAAAAGGAGACCAGCATCTGCCCAAAAGGATTAGTAGATTTTTAATGCTAGGAACACTGGTTCATGCTAGGCTACTTTTCTATCTCTCTTCCAGGCAATGATCATAGAATCAGTTTGGTTGGAAGAGACCTTTTGGATCATCAAGTCCAACTATCAACCCAGCACTGACAGGTCACTATTAAGCTACATCCCTCAACACCACATCTTTTAAACCCCTCCAGGGATGGGGACTCCACTGCTTCCCCAGGTAACAGAATGATACATGAAAGCACAGTGCTAACAGATCTGGGAGGGAAGCAAGTATCTGAAACAAGTAACCAAAGAAAAACAAACCAGTGTGGCTCAGACCACATCTTGACCACATCTCTTTTCTATCACAAAGAGAACTGTGGAACCAGCAAGCCCACGTATCTAACCCCAGGCTGAAAACAGAGGTGGCAAACCAGTCACAGAGGGGCTACAGGTAGCAGTAAAAGGGCCGTGCTGTAAAAGAAGCTCAACACCATTCTTGGAACAATGCATCTGCTCATTGCCTTCATTGCAGCAAGACTTCTGCACTCAGGAAAGGGTAGCACCAGCTTGGTCTCAGAAATCTAATCTCCTTCAAAGGTAGAGCAAGGCCCATGTTAGGTGGAAAAAAAAAAAGAAAGAGGCATGAAAAGTCAATTAAATTCATTAATTCAAAAAAAGTGTCAGAGAGCTGCATGAAATGAAATTTCACAAGTACCTTTCCTGTGCAAAGTAACATAAAGCCCAAATGCTGGGCAAATCAAAACAAATAAGAAGTCAGTTTTGATAAGCAAAGCTCTGTGCACTGGAGAAGACTGGTAATGTAGTGGGCAGGATACGGGTTTGGGGAACTCACTCATTTCTTCACCTCCCACCCATTTCTCATGGGACGCTAGGCAAGACACTGACTTGGATTCATCTCCAACTAACTCGAGACCTTAAGAGGAGGACAGTGCCTAAATTTAGGCCTGTTCAGCACCTTAGGCCCTTTTCCATAGTCTAGAGGGCAGCTCAGCAGGTGAGCCAAGACATTCATCTAATTTAGAAACCTTAGCAGGGTATCTACTGTTAGGCAGGATGAGCACTGGCGTCCTTGCTTCAGTTCCCAACTCTGGACACCAGGATGGCATCAGGGATTCTTTGCCAAGCTGATGGGAAAGTGGCATTTATTAAGGAACATGAAACTCCAAAACGCACTATGGAGTGGAGCAGAGATGATCAGAGAGCTGTGCACTGCTCTTAGTGATTTGCTTCAGAAGATTTTCTAATTGGATGCGTTGGGCTTGACTTCCTCACAAGCCAGACTTGCCAAAAAGTAAGTAAACAAACCTGATAAAGCACATTTTCCACTAACTCTTATTTGCAAATAAGTATTCTGTCATATGCTGTTGTATTGGAGAAGAGGTTGTACACAGAACCAGAGCTGGTTTCCTACATGTGACTCTTTCAGTTCTGTGTTTTCCTTCTCTTCACTAAACCCGTCTGTTGCAGGCTTTGCACTGATATCTTGTTATTCATTCACTGCAATCTTTATGATAGTTAAATTCTTACTCACACAACCCATTCTTAAGATGCGGATTATCGACACATCTAAACTTCCACATTCTGTCTACATTCAGCCTGTGTCTGTGGCTAAACTACAGATACATCACCTGATAACCTGTCCCCAGCAGAGAAGAGGGATCAGAAAAGGAGACCAGCAGGTTGAAATGAAAACAGATTTAATGCAACAGCCAAACTAATACCAATGCCAATGTAAAGTATATAAAATTATACCCAGTACGGGTAGCAGCAGCCCCAACAAACAGGAAAGCATCCTCGGGAGCAGAACAATGAGTGCATCCCTCCAGGGGTGGAAAGGAACAGGATCAGAAGGAGCTCCACTCTTCCCAGACTTGCCCATTTATAGTGAGCGTGACCTTTCTGGGCTGGGACAGACCTGTAGCCAACTCAGCTCAGCTGCCCTGGCTGAGCCCAAGCTGCTGCTGGCCTGCAGACCATGGCTGGCCCAGGAGTCTGTCCCAGCCAAACCAGGACACCATCTTTTCATGCTTCTTGAAGACATAATTCACACTGCTCGCACTTTGAACTTGACTGATGGAATGGTGCTGAAAACAATGCAGAAATACTTTTTTTTTTTCTTTCCCAAACAAACTTAAGAGTCCAAGCATAGCTAGGAGAGTGTATCACAGTCCCGTGGGATCCAGCCCAGCATTTTGTGTCTGACATGGCTGATGGTGGACGTGTCTGCAAGAGCACAGGGATAAGACACAGAGCTCCTTCTCCAGAGTATTTCTCCAGGATTCAGCTACTTGAGATCTACTGGGCCAGAAGTGAGGTCTTTGCTTTATAACTTCTAATAATATTGTCAGTGACATGAGAAAAACTCAGGCCAGTTAAAAAAATGAAATCCCAGTTAAGCACCACAGCAGAAACTGTAACGCCAAAGGGCACAGGGTTGAAATCCTTCTGTGCACAGGTTCCTGAGCTACCACAGCAGAAATAACCCACCAGCTGAGCCAGCAGCTGAGGTGCCACCCTGGCACCATGCAGGGCACTCCCTCGGTGGTACCAGTCACCCCTGTCACCCCTGCAAGGCCTGGAAGAGAGGGTTCCAGTAGCCTGTCCCATGTTACCCCCACAGAGCTTAACCTTTTGCCTTGCTCCTGATGTTCTACGTGCTGCTCCTGCAAAGGAGTGCAGAGTCAAAACATGGCAACAGGAGATGCTGCTACAGCTTGGTGGGACAGGGGATGGCCAAGCACCTACAGCACCCCTGTGGCTTCCTCCGATGGGAAGTGGACACTCTTTCTCCCCTGACATCCAGGCAGAGATGGGCAGTAAAAGTCAGGGGGGAAGTTCCTGTTAACTCTCACCTAAAAGTTACGTGAATTCCTTATTCCCAGACTATTTCAGCCTTTTCCCTTTTCCCACCTGATATTTCCCCTCGTTTAGAAGTTGGCTTGGCTTCCAGCAAAACGTTCTTCCAGTTCTTTGTTGTGGAAAGTATAAGTGGGAGGAAAGTTTCACAACAGTACATCCGAAACCTGAATCTTTGCAAATTGTCCTCCTTGTGTTTCTGGCAATAACAATTTTAGCCCTGGGAGAAACTGTGAACTTTGTTCAGTGAAGTTGATTTTCTCCTCTGAGCTCTAAGCTGAGTTTGAGTTCTGTGTTTAAAACGGTATCTAGTCACTGCCACCTGGTGCCAGAACATGCACGGTCTGGAAGAGCTTTCTTTTCTCATCTGATGATGACTCCTCTGTGCCAAGTGTCATATAGCTGCTGCAGTGCTGTGTCCAGCTCTGGAGTCCTCAGCACAAGAAGGATGTGGACCTGTTGGAGCAGAGCCAGAGGAGGCCATGGAAATGCTCCGAGGACTGGAACCCCTCTGCTGGGAGGCCAGGCTGAGAGAGTTCCTAGTTATCTTTTCTGGTACATGGGCACAGACCACAAACTGGAAAGCTTGAAGGAACACTTTGAGCATTGGCCCAGGTTGCCCAGAGAGGCTGTGGAGTTTCTATCCTTGGAGACAACTTAAAAGCCATCCGGACATGGTCCTGGGCAGCTTGTTCCTGGTGGCCCTGGTTGAGCAGGGGGCTGGACAAGATGACCTCTCACGGTACCTTCTGACCTCAGCCATGCTGTGCTGCTGTGTGTTCAGCCTGGAGAAGAGAAGGCTCCGGGGAGACCTTATTGGGGCCTTTCAGGACTTCAAGGGGGGGTCTAGAAGAAAGATGGGGACAGAATTTTTATCAGGGCCTGTTGTGACGGGACAAGGGGTGATGGTTTAAACTAAAAGAGGCAGATTTAGACTGGAGAGAAGGCCTTTTTTACACTGAAGGTGGTGAGAGCCTGGCCTAGGTTGCCCAGAGAGGTGGTCGCTGCCCCGTACCTGGTACCATTGCAGGTGAGGTTGGCTGGGGCTTTCAGCAACCTACTCTATTTGCAGACGTCCCTGCTCCCTTGAAAGGTCCCTTTCCATCCAAACCAGTCTATGATTCTACAATGCCTCCTTAGTTCAACAGGATTTTGTATATCGACTGAATTGTGGAAGGAAAATGACCGTTGGTGGTATTGGGATGGGGAGAAGATCCAGCCACGTGTTACAAACAGATGGGGCTGAGGTTGCTGGAGTCCAACCTTCTTCCTCTCCTCAACACCTTAAGGGATCTACCAGCACAGTGTGAGGCAGGCACCTATGCCCTTTAGTGAACACCATTAACTGGAGATGGGGAGAAACACATTTCTTTGCAAGAAATCATGCTCCTGCCCAAGGACCCTCATAACTGCAAGGGGAATTAAATCCCTTGTAGGCTGGGTAGTGGCAGAAGAGAATAAGGTAATTTCCAGAGGCCTAGATCAGTTAGTTAGCTCTTTAATTTACATGCTGTGTAAAGGAGAAGGGGGAACATCTCCCCCCTCCTCCTGTGTAAGAAGGGGCACATGGAGACTGGATGGCCCCTAAGATGAAAGGACAGTGCAAGAGGGGCGGCGAGGGGAGTAAAGGGACAAGTTATGCAACTTGCACTTAACTGAGAATTGTGTTTCCAATCTGCAGAAAACAGCGTGTTGCTCCCCTTGTTCCCTCGACAGAAAGGCAACAGTTTTAGTCTCCTTTTATTGTTCTGCTGATAAGCAGGCATTTCACATTTCTGACACGATGCAAAATGTCCTTTAGAGAACTCAGTCCGTGCCATGGCCTCTTCCAGACGGAACATCAAAACCAGAGCCTGGCTGGCCAGCTGAGACCACCCCGTGACAGCGTCTCAGCTGTGGCATCCCAGCTAGAAAGGGGAAAAGCTGCAACCCAAACGGGCAGCGGCACAAACACAGCGCAGCCCTCCCGGCCCGTGGGGTGAGCTGGCTCGGCGTGCATCGGGACGCCTCGTTGAGCGCATGACTCTGCACGATCTCTCACGACTTTGTATTTTCCACTCCCCAAACGCTGACTGCCAGCCACAGTTCGGTCCCGTTCTGCTTGTTCCATCAAACCCCTGCCGTGACCCGTGTGGTTACGGGCTCCTGCTGTAAACAGCTACGGAATGAGTGAATCTTCCTTCTCTGGCAAAGCTCCCACAGGGTATTTCTGCGTGGCACAAACCTGCCCAGTACCTCCCAGTATCCAAGGAAAAGGTTAGGAGGGGGTTACCCCTTCGTGGGGAAACCCACCTCTTGGCTTGGCAACCTCCACAGCCTGAAATGACCCATCAGAGCCACTGGCAACCAAACATAAATTTGTTTTTCCATTACTCGAACGAGCAACAGGAATAGCTTGGTTCTGGTTAGTCTCAAGATCTGTAAGCAGAGCTATCAGAAATCGCTGAATCAGAGGATATGGATCTCTGACAACAATAATATTTATGAATCCTTACCAAAAAAAAATAAATTGCTGAATACCTGTTTGTTCAGAAAAAAAAATAAAGAAAAAAAGAAGAAGAGAATTGCACCTTCAGAGATCCCTGCGATACGCTTGTGCTTTGTTACTCAAAGGAAACATGGATGTGATTTTTGCCAGCTAACAAAATACTTTCTAACAAGGCATTTCGACAAAGCCGAAAATATCTTACACCGATGTGAGTCATTTTGGCTTCAAGCACATGTCTTAGAAAAAGGAATCTCAGGAAAAAAAAAAAATCTCTTTTAAGTAAGTGCTGGCATGAAGTACAGTCTTTAAGTGACCGGCCTGGAAAGGCTATGCATATTTGTATTCTATACAAAGCGATAGCTATCTTTCAACCCAAAAAACTGCTTTGATTTTTATTCATTTTAGATTGTTTTTTTTTTTTACTTATTTTAAACACCAAGAAGACAAAAAAAAAAAATCAATCTGATTCCTTTCCCAACTTTTGGATACTGCTGAAGTTTATTACTTCGGTAAGCTACAGTTCCTTTTTGTACATAGCTAGGTGACCTCTGCTGGCAGATTCTTATCATAACTGCAATAATCCACACACAGAGATACAGATACATTGGTATTCTGCTAAGTGCTGCCCTACATACACAAGAAGACATAATACGCAAGAAGATACAACCCCAGCTCTTGAAAAAAATAGACTCCCACGCTGGAATGGTGTGAAAAAAAATATTGTCTAACCCACCTTTCTCCACTCGCAGGGGTTTTGTAGGGCAGGTTTTTAAGAACCTTTGATGAAAAGGTAGGACCACCTCGGGACGGGGCCACTGGTGTTTATTCCGCGTAATGCTCTCAGTGCTCACTCTTGCGCTGGAAAGCCCCTACACCTCATCCTGTTAGAAGCAGGGAGGTTACACCGAGGGAAGGATTAGTCTCCACTCGCATTCCTTTCTTGTACTCTTTTTCATACCATCTGCTAACAGCCATTGTGGGAGAGAGGATACCAGCTAAATGGACCTTTAATCTGACTCAGCACGGCTGCAGACGGTCTGTCCGCTATGATACAGCAGCACAGTATAATTTGATACTTTAAAAAAAACAAAGCAACCAGCCATTCACCTGAGAGATCACAATGCAACTTGCTGTTAACAGCCTCAGTCTTTGTGATATCCAAGGTCATTTCTATTATTACAGCACAGTGCACGGAAATACCACAAATACCAAGAGAGTCTTATCTATTTATCATAGGTGAAATTGGCACGCTCCGCAGCACGACGGCTCCACGCCGGATTGCAGGCGTTTGAGTTCACTTGAGTTTATTATATTCAGAGGGTGCCTTTCTCAGTGAGGAGCTCAGTGGATTTCATGGGGGTATATATTTGTGATGGCATCGCCGCGGCCATTCCTCACGTGTCCAGCTGCCATGCTGACAGCTACCGTGCCTCAACACAAGGCAGCAAATATAAACACGCTGGGAAACAGCCCCTCACCCTGACCTTGCCATAGCGGCAGGAGCCAAAGGGTGCCAGGCATGGGTCCTCCTCCCAGTCACACATCCCCATTATTTACAGGCCTGATGCTGCTCGCCAGTCCCAGACCCTAAAACGCACCCTGTGGCCCAGCGTCCTGGCTCGCAACGGAAGAAATGGGGGTTGTACCCCAACATCTCACCGCCAAACCCAAACCACTTGAGCCCCGGAGCCCCCCCCGGCTGGGCCTGCAGGGAGCGGGCTGGGGTCGGGAGCTCCCAGGCCTCACTCACCCCATCGCCCCCCCGGCGCTGACCCGGCCGGCATCCCGCCCCGTCCCGCTGCCGGCTGGGGAAGGACCCGAGGGGATGCTCACCGGGTCTTTCCCCCGGGGAGGAGGCGGCGGGAGCAGCGGGCAGAGCCCCGAGCGCCGGAGCCGCTCCACCGGGCGCCGCCAGCCTCGGGGGGCGGCCGCGACACCTCCACCGCGGGCGGCACCGCGCCTGCCGCCGCCACCCGCCCAGCCCCGCTGTTCTAAGAACTAATAATAATAAATAATAATAATAATAACAACAACAGCGGCAGCAGCGGCAGCAGCGCTGACAGTAATCGCACTAATTATTGTTGTTATGGCGAGGCCGATGGTGCCCAGCCGGCCGCCCTCAGGTGCGAGACGCTGGGCGGCAGGGCGCCCCCTGGCGACCCGCTACCGGCGAGGCCCCCCCCGGTAACCCCCCCCCCTCCTCGCCACTCCCCTCCTCTCCCCTCCAGTCCCGTCCCGTCCCGTCCCGTCCCCTCCCCGCCCGCGGGTCGCCCCCGGCTCCCCCCCCCCCCCCCCCCCCCCCCCCCCCCCCCCCCCCCCCCCCCCCTTTCGGCCGCCGCCGCCGCTCTGAAGTTTGCAGGCGATTTCCTTTCCAGCCCGGCCTTATCTCGGGCCGCACGTTGCCGCGCGGTGACTAATAGCAGAATAACATTGTCTCGGGATAAAATAGCGCCGGGGCTGTTTACCCGCTCCATGGGGGTTCGCTATAAAAGGGCGCCGGGGGCCGCCGCGCCAGCCAGACGCGCCGGGGAGCACCGAGCCGCTGCCAGCCCCCGCGCCCCGCAGCCGCCGGGACACCGATCGCCGTCCCCGCGCTAGGACAGACTGTACCCCCTTTTTTCACTTTTATTAAGTTTTCCCTGATTTTTT